>VMOF01000024.1:1604151-1783400 GCA_011764245.1 Trialeurodes vaporariorum | reverse complement strand
TTCTAAGATTGTCTGTAGGGGTTCTACACCCCCCCCCACTCGCCGCACACAGGCTCGGACCCTCATTCTTGCTGGACAATTTTTTCTGAGGTGGTGGAATATTCGAAGGGTTTGTCCCATATAAGATCGTATGTAGTGGTCCTAACCCCTACCCACTCGCCGCATCCAGGTTCGGACCCGGTTTTTTGCTGGACACATTATTTTTGAGATGGTGGAAATGGAATTTGACTCATGAGGACCAAATTTGCTCAAGGTGCGCCTTCTCTGACACTGTAGTGTCAGAACTATCTGCTTGTTTTCCTTTCGTCTCTATGTCGCGTTAGACCGGACACCCCAATATCTAAAGAGGCCATTTTGGCTTGGTTTGTTAGCGCACTTGTTGCGGCCTATACCACTATTTGAAGGCGCTGTGTACATATATTAGATACGTTCCTTTGCAAATGTTTGTCTTGTCTTCATTTGAATAAGAAGAGGATGTGTTAAGCGATATTTTAATCGACTTAACTCAAAGCCCCCTCCCCCCTCCCTTTGCCTAAGTATTTGATCCGTTATATGCAAGAGAGTCGTATAAATTTAATTTTTTTAATTTGAAAGAATTATGATATACCCACGTAATTCACGTGCTTTTCGACCTAATTTACTTTCACCGAAGTGAAAAAAGTCGAATATCTACTTCTCTCATAAAAAAACTGCACTTAACATATTCAGTGCTAATTGTTTAAAAACTATTAAACCTTTACTATAGTGAATAGAATGACTTTGTTCTCATTATAAGGGATCCATGTAGCTATACTATTAGGAGTTTACCAATAATTATACAAATGGATAAAATTTTCAGAAATGATAGAGCTCTCTGTCAGACGTTAGAATATGACTATTTTTTTTTATTATTATTTTTTTTATTTATTTATTTTTTTGTCAGTTGAAAGCGGGTGGCAGGGGGTCAAAGTCAAAGCCTTGAAAGCGCTAAAACTTTTGAACGAAAAGAGTTATTGACGTAAACTTTAAGCTAAAAGACGCGCGCTTTCAAAGACCGTCCGACCAATGTGCTACAATATTTAGTTTAAAAAATAATTGAGACGGTTTTTCCCATTTTTTTTTTTTTTTTTTTTTTTTTTTTTTTTTTTTTTTTTTTTTTTTTTTATCTTTGAAATTTCCAAAATCTGTCAAGTTTGAAAAATATGCATAATGAAAGTACCTATAACGGAACAAAAAACTTCCAAGAAAAAAGCTGATTCTAAAAGTTTTTGGATGACGCAAGCCGAGATGCTAAGAAACTTTTCTTTGAGGAGTTTGACCGCCCGCCCAAAGTTTCTAATCGAGCCAAAAATGAGAGTTTGCCGACTTTTGATTCTACAAAAAAATTAGCTGCTCGACGAAAAATTCATATAATTAACTCAACATTGGTTTAATGGGGTTTTTGGGTCACTGAGTTCACTCATAATAGTCTTTAAAAGCTCCAAATCTGAGATGGCCGCCATTAAGTATGACCATGACCCAATTTTAATGGGGAGTAAAGTTCTAAGAGCTCTTTTTAGAAATGAGGTTGGAGTCTGACAGATAATCTTTGGCGAATTTCCAATTTGCAGCCCTGCAAATCAAATCAAAACTTGTCAGAGACTTTGTGACAAGGTATAATTTTTAAACGTTCCCTCAAAGCCGGACGTTCAAACTTTTCATCAATACCATAATTTCATGTAAGAAATTACGTCGAGAAAATTACAAAGATTATTGTAAGAGCTATTGAGCTCCGCCTCCACTCCTGAAACGATCGAGCTCTAAGAAAATACACGACTCTGGTTTGATGGGTCTTCATTTTAGGTCTCATGTTAGTTTTGAATATTCTTTCTTAAGAAATCAGGCAGTCTTTGAGGTATCCCGTCTTTTTTGATCTACAAGTAGACATCATAAACCATCATTTCCCCCTTATCTCAAGATTTCATCTTCGTCGATGTCAAATTGAAGCGAAAGAAAATAAAAATCAAAGTGCTTTTTGAACCAAAAAAAGAAAATTAAAAGAGGTTAAATAATTGAAGATAACCAACCGTACTTATCTTGCATCATTAGAGCAACTTCCTTCAGGCAAAAATTGAACTCGAAAAAAAAAAACGATTGAAAGATGTTCCTGTTCCTCTTTGATTTGACGAGGGTCGACGTCCAAGTATTACATCGTATTCGCTTTTTTTTTTTTTTTTTTTTTTTTTTTTTTTTTACATGCGGACTGAGGAATGAGCCTTTAACAGCCTCCTTTGTATATTTCCTCTGCTTAAAATGACGTGGTTCTCTTTTCTCTCTTTTTTTTCATCCCAAAACCTTTTTTTTTCTTTTTGTTACGGAATAAAAGAAAAACTCCGACAAAAAAAACAGACTTTCGTCCCTCTGTTCCGAGCATCCCCCTTTCAAGTCAAACAAGGGTTTACAATAGTAGTACATATGCATACAATGAGCTGATTTTCCCCCTCTTCTCTCTCTCTCCTCTCTCTCTCTCTCTCTCTCTCTCTCTCTCTCTCCTTCTCTGTTTTGTTTTTACGGTACTCGAGGTCCGAATAAAAGGATCCGATTGTGAGCTTGCATGGATTTTTTTTTTTTTTTTAAGCCCAAATCATATCAAGAGACTAGAGTGACCTGCCACGGAATTCTGTCAGAGACTTACGAATCTTATGACTCAACGAGATCCTTGTTTACACCCTTTTAAATTGTTGAGATTTATAGGAGACCAGTGTTGCCATTTTTCGGAAAGTTGTCCGATTTCTGTTTGAATTTAATCGGTACTTTATTGGAAAATCTGGCAATAATTGGTGGCAGTGGCGTAGCGTGCAATTTGGCAACATTGTATTGAGTCCATTTAAACCCATGAAAAAGATCGAAATGTTGGGTGTTCGGTGAACACCTTCGCATTCGCCTTAGTAATTTTTCAATCAATTGTTCAATTTTTCCTCAATTTTTAGTTCTTGGATGTTGTTATTTTGAGGAAAACACCTGAAACATTTCAAAAATATAGTTCTGGGCATATTATAAATGGGTTTTAAAATCATTTGAGATTTTCGAGACACACTGTATATAGCTAAGAAGTTCGAATGTTTTTCTTCTCGGCCATCGTGAAAACTTGAAGACTGCCGGGGGTTTGAAGAGCGATCCCTTTTCAGAATATTTTGAGCTGAAAGGAAACGTGTTCAGGCCTAATTCAGTGAACTCAAGAAGCGGATAATTAATTAGGAAATGAAACATGGGCGGCTCAAAAGACGAAGAGGTTTTCATGAAGGCTCAGAAAGGAACTAATACTAGGACACTATTACAGGAGAAGGTCGAGAGGGTCGAGGCGAGGTCCTGGACCCATCCTCCGGTCTTACGGCCTTCGGGGCTCCCCAAGTACCCACTCGAAGCCCCCCTCCCCCCTCCCCAAAACTTCAAACTCTTCCAGGAAAAGGAGTTGTCTGTTACGTGACGTAAGAGGCTTTTCAAGGTGGTCGAATGTTTATGAGCCCTTTCGTTTCTAGCCTCCGTGGCTCTACTCGATTGAGGACTGAGCGCGATTGATGGGAACAGAAACGACATTTCTCCGATACAATTTAAATGGTTGGAGTGTCGTTGTTGCACCAAACGCCTCAATGGGTCTGTTGCAAACTTTAGCTACAGCGCTCTAGAATGATCAATCTCATGTAAAATCGCGTGAAAAGTCCATTGGTGGCATATCAGAAAGTCATAAAATGCAATAACAAACTCACAAGAGGCGCATTTAACTGAAATCCAAGATGGCGGTAAAATATCAAGCGCAACTTGTATGCAAGCACCATGAACATCCAAGATGGCCAACCTCACAATATCCATCACAACCAATCACAGCGCAAACAAACTCATAACCTTCGATGCTGTGAGGTTGTTAACATTGCCCATCATGGATGTTCACGGTGCGATCACACAGATTGCTCGATATTTGACCGCCATCTTGGATTTCAGTTAAATGCGCCTCTTGTGAGATTGTTATTGCATTTTATGTCTTTCTGATGACACCAATGGACTTTTCACGCGATTTTACATGAGATTGCGGTCACTCTATATCGCTGTAGCAAAAGTTTGCAACAGACCCATTGAAGGACCAATACATCAGGTTTTTTCTTTCCGAATTTTCGGTACTGTGTTTATACGAGCATTTATCTAAAAGAACACACCAGATGTTTCATGAATGTATGTGCCGTTCCTACATTGATGTTCGCCCCCACCAGATGGACGGAAATTTAATTATTTCATCATCAATGGCGTCGCATCCATTCTGACAACCCTGCCTTTTGTTCCATTTAAACGCATTATAAATATCGATTCAGATGCAACATTGCAGAGGGATAGGTTTAATCAATGAACGGGTGATAGCGCAGATGGTTCGCTACGATTTACTGTTTGCATTATGTGAGCGCAAGGGCGTCTTGTACAATTTGGCAACCGTCCTTTTTGCCGTTCATAACTTTATAACCATGCAAAAGTATCGATTTCTTTGAGGTTCGGTAAACCGGCGAGGCGCGGCCCGCGTCTTCCTGATGATCTATTATTTTATACCTAGGTTGAAATGGAGATAACCTGTTGTCGCCTCATTGCACAAGTCGCCGAACTAATGCTTGTAAGGAGATAAATCTCCAGAAATCAATCTGACAAAAGCTTTTTTCGAGCGAAAAAAGGAGGAATGCACCGTGGGTCTGCTGCAGCGCATTTGAATATTATTATTATGTCAAATGATGCAAAAATAACGGTGCGCTCACTTAAAATTAAGTAAGTGAACACTTGTTTTTAGTGTCATCGTTTTATTCGGATTTTTTTTTTTTTTTTTTTTTAAATTCGATCGTGCCCACATCATTCAAGAGAAAGGAAAATGTCTTTCTGATGATGTAATCGATGTCAATTCATTCAGTTGATATTAGTAAAGATAATAGCTGCTAGGCGTTTAATGGTTTTATCATCTGATAAATTACTTACGAACTCATTAACCCTGATGACTGATGAATGATGAGCAGTGATTCATGCAAGGAAACACGCGAGAGTTTACATAACAATATCCAAACAAAACTGAGACGAAAGAAAAGTGAAAGATTTAAATACGTGGGCAGTGGGCACGGCACGTGGCGCGGTTATGTGCGTTGGAGACGGATGGCTTTAAAATTGAAATCGATCCCTAAAAAGTTGAGATTATTTTCTGCCTCGCCTTTGCTCCATTACAAAAGTATCGATCATTTAGTAGTTCAGCCAAGCGCTTTTTTTAATAATAAAGAAGAAAAAACGAGAGAAAAAAAAAAGACAATATCACCACTTTATAAATTATCAAAAAACAGAATAGTTATTTACTTAAAAAGTGTCCAGATTGTGGTATTTTGAATCAGTCCTGACAGTCAAAAAAATCGAGAAAGACAGTACCTTTATCTTCAATAGTAGTAGATAACACCAAAAGTAATGACAGTCAAGAACTACGTAGAACGTAGGAAGTGCAGTGCAGTTTGATTCCTCGAGGATTGACCATTTATCCTTCACTACAAAAACTTTTGAATTTGACGTCATTTTGAAACAATTGATCGGAAACCGTAATTTTGTGTATAAAAAAAACAAAAAAAACAAAACTGTAAATTTAAACTGCAAAGCAGCCCTAACCTGGGGCCAGTACTCAACAGCAGGTGACTGTTGGCGTTGGCTGTTGTTCCGATGAGTCCCGACCTATAGGCCTTCGTATACACGCTCAAAGCAGGATCGTCAAATTGGCATCGGTGAGCCGTAACCAGAGGTGTGCCAACCGTTGCAAGTTTCTTTGATGTTTCACTCGTCAAACAACTGTGCAATTTGACGGCCCGTCAAACTGCAGAGTTCTTTGACGATTGACGATGGATGGTGTGTCATCAGTTCACCAATCTACAGTCATCAACAAAACCAATAAACCCTTTTTGGTGGTGTTTTGGTCAAGCTTACGTTTGAATTTTAGAATTGTCAGGTTGGCAATTCTACAGTTTGCGGTGGATTTTCAGCTCACCGATGCCAATTTGACGATCCTACTTTGAGCGTGTGCGAACTGCGAAGGCATTTATGAGCTGCAGTAGCGCACTGAGAGTTTCTTCATCTCTCTCTTTTCTCCATTAAAAAACGTATGTCAGACAAGGATGGACAACGGGATAAACGCCCTCTTTCTGTCCTTTTCCTACTTATATACATTCAAATGGGAAATAAGAGAGATGGAAGAGATCTTGGTTGCGCCAGAGCTGGAACAAGGGACACCTGTCGCTATATAGCTTTGCGATCGCTGGGTCTCTACCAGTCGCGTAGCGTGCCATTCGGCAACGTTGCAGTTCATACATTTGAACCCATGAAAAAGATCGATCTTTTGGGTGTTCGGTGAACCCCTTCGCATTCTACCTTTGACATAGGTTTAAATAGACGTAGTGCAACGTTGCCAAATGGCACGCTACGCCACTGGTATCTATACTTGTTTCGGCAACGTATTTTGTTGATGATATCCTCAACGCGCACGGGGAGTTGAGGGAGGTAGGGTAGTGAGGGGGGTTTGGAGTGTGTAAAAGAGGGGATCGGGGAGGGGGGTTTAAAAGGGGGGGGTTTTTAAACCCCCATCAAATCGAATGCACCATGCTAAAAACATTATCGACTCCAGCAGCATTCCGATCTAACTACCGATTTGATCGTTTGAAATCCAGCAGGGGGAAAAAAAATTTTTAAAAAAAAAAAAAAAAAGGGGGGGGGGGAAGGGAGGGGGAGGGGGGGGGGGAGAGAGAGGGGGGGAGAGAAAAGGGGGGGAAAAAATTAAAAAAAAGAAAAAAAAAAAGGGGGGAAAAAAAAGGGGAAAAAAAGGGGAAAGGGGGAAAAGGGGGAAAAAAAAAAAAAAAAGGGGGGGGAAAAAAAAAAAGGGGGGGGAAAAAGGGGAAATTTTTTTAAAAAAAAAAACCCCCAAAAGAGAGGGGGGGGAGAAAGAAAAAAAAAAAAAAAGAAAAAAAAAAAAAAAGGGGAAAAAAATTTCCGGGGAAAAAAAAAAAAAAAAAAAAAAAAAAAAATTAAAAAAAAAAAAATTTTAAAGGGGAAAAAAAATTTTAAAAAAAATTTTTTTAAAAAAAGGAAAAAGTTTTTTTTGGGGGGGGGGGGGGGAGGGAAAAAAAATGGGAAAAAAAAACCCAAAAATTTTTGGGGGCCCCCAACCTTCCCCGGGGGGGGGGCCCCCCCCAAAAAAATTTTCCCCTTTTTATTTCCCCCAAAAAAATTCCCCTTTTCCCAAAAAAAAAAAGGGGGAAAAAAAAAACAACCAAAGGGTTTCCCCCGGAAAAAATTTAATTTAAGGAAAAACCCCCTTAAAAAAAATTAAAAAAAACCCCAAAAAAAAACCGGGGGAAAAACCCAAAAACCCGGTTCCAAACCCTTTCGGAAAATGGGCCCCTAAAAAATTTTAAAATTTAAAAACCCTTTTGGGGAAAATTTTTTTGGGGGGAAAAAAAAGGGGGCCCCCCCTAAAAAACCCCTTTTTTTTTTTTTTTTCTTTTTTTTCCCCCCCCTTTCCCCCCCTTCCCCCTTTTTTTTCCCCCCCCCTTTTTTTCCCCTTTTTTTCTTTCTCTCTCTTTCTCTCTCTTTCCCCCTTTTTTTTTTTCCCCCCCCCTTTTTAGAGAGAAGAGCGAGAGATAGAGAGAGAAAAGAAACACGAACAAACAAATAATTAGAATATAAAAACATGAAAATAAATCGAGAGAAAAAAGGGTTGTAACCAGATATTTGAATAAAACAGAAGAAACGTGAAGATATATAAGAGAGAGCGAGAGAGTGAGAGAGAGAAAGAGAAGTTTGAAATGGTGATGAATGATTATTGGGAACATAAATTAAGTTAATTAGCGCAGTCACCAGTTCGGGTGTGTGTTTTGTGTGTGGTCCTCGGGAGCGCTTTTATGTCAAAGTGTCACCCACTGTCACACTCACCGACGAGCCAATGCGATGCCCCTCTATCTCTACACTACACATACAGCGGAGCGCGCCTAATATACGCAACGCAACACCTATTTGCCTTGTTGCCAGTTTTCCTCAGAAAAAACATGTACTCATTTCATACGTTACAATCAACGGAAAATGCGGTTAAATCACAGAATAATACAATCAGAAGGGAAACTCCCATAAGAGCCAATGGAAACAAGATTTGGAATTTACTGGCACAAACTGGCAACTGTGCCTACTCACTTCTCAAGATGGCGGACATGCTTTTTCAGGCTATACAACCAATCACAACTCGGCCAGTTGCCGAAGATCTGCCGAAGATTGCCGAAGATTGCCGAAGATACTCACTTTCGAACATGGCGGCCCGAAGTAAAGAATGTTTCAAAATGAATTAGAGTTTCCGTTCTGATTAGAGTATTCTGTGGTTAAATTGTCCGCAATCAAGGCTGCTACAGAACCGCTTACCTGAGGAAAAATCCACCTTGACTCATAATTGGATCCAAAAGTATCTCTCTCTCTCTCTCTCTCTCTCTCTCTCTCTCTCTCTCTCTCTCTCTCTCTCTCTCTCTCTCTCTCTCTCTCTCTCTCTCTCTCTTCTCTCTTCTCTCTCTTTCTCTCTCTTTCTCTCTCTTTCTCTCTCTTCCTCTCCCTCTCTCTCTCCTCTCTCTTCCTCTCTCTCTCTCTCCCCCTCTCTCTCTCTCTCCTCCTCTCTCTCTCTCTCTCTCTCTCTCTCTCTCTCTCACTCTCTCTCTCTTTCTCTCTCTTTCTCTCTCTTCCTCCCTCCCTCTCTCTCTCTCTCTCTCTATTTCTCTCTCCCTCTCTCTTCCTCTCCCTCTCTTTCAAATGGATTATAATTTTGATAAATAGTCAATTCTTTTCATTTCATTTCCTTCATTGAAGACCGATTTGATAAAAAGTACGAATGTTTTATCACTATAACTATGAGACTGCACTAACGAAATAGACGATAAAATCACATTTGAAATCGATTTTTTAAAACAAACAAATGACGTCGAAAGAAAAAAGGAAAAAAAATTACACATTTTAAAACGACACCCTAACCCCGTAAGGGCTGAATGAATATCAAGTAAAACACTGAGACTAAAGGTTTTGTGAAAGAATTTTTTTTTTTTGTTTTTTTACCTAATTCATTCGAGTGCATGTGCTTTGTCTTGGTTACATTTGGTATGAAACAAATATCACGATATAAGATAACTCCGCACTCTCCCGAGGAAAAAATTTAGGTGTATCTTAGCAAATAGCAAGTAGCTTTTTCGCTGGACAGGTTATTAGTGTTTGATGGATATAAAACAGGTAATAACAGGAAATTTAAGGAACGATGAAGGGTTGCCAGGTGTCCTTTGAGGGATAGGGAATGGAGGGGATCCCTCTCTATCACTTCTTCTTATGAGTTGGAAAAGGATAGACAATATAGGGACTGAAGTCATATGATGTCCTCCCCCTCCCCTTTCCCTTTATAACCTTTTCTCACACATTTGTTTCGATGTGTTTAAATGGAAGGAGGGAGAGAGAGAGAGAGAGAGAGAGAGAGAGAGAGAGAGAGAGAGAGAAGGGAGAGAAAGAAAAGGAGAGAGAGTGATAAAACCCGGAAACATTTGATAAGAAATATTTCCTCATCTAACTTTCTTTCATGGATCAGTATAATATTGAAATATTACATTTATTTTATTATATTTACTATAAACATAATTATATTGAGATTGACCATTGAGATGGTCTGGTCACTATGTTCCCAAATTAGAAAACACCTGGTCAGTGGCAATGGAGGATCTAGACAGTTCCTTGGGAGATTTGTGGGGGGGGGGGGGGATTACGAAAGAGCGTCACAGTTGTCTACTGTGACCTAAAATGTCTACTGTCAGTGCACATTTTTAGGTTAATAAAGCTGTTAAATTAAGGTGATTTCTGGGAATTCTTGGGGATGGAGGGGAAACTTAAATCTCCCCCTATACTCTGTTCAGGATAAGAAGGCGGGTGAGAATTCAGGTAGTAATGCACTATTTAGCAACAGTGCTGCTATACTGGCTACTCCAACCCCTCGCAGTGGCCGTTGTTCTTCCGACTTCTCTCTTGGCATGGAGGATTTCCGAGAACCGACAGACTCAACAATTTACACACGTCCAGTAAAAATTGCGAACGGTCAAAAATACGAAAAAACGGACGAAATTTTCGTCCTAAAGGGCCAAAACTCGGCAAAAATAATCGACTTCGAATATTGATGACTCTCAGAAATTCGTATTTTTCAGTCGGAATTAAATTCAGAATATTTCGTCTAATATCGAATATATGAGAATCATCAATATTCAAAGTCGACTATTTTTGCCGAGTTTTGGCCCTTTAGGGCGAAAATTTCGTCCGTTTTTTCGTATTTTTGACCGTTCGCAATTTTTACTGGACGTGTGTAAATTGTTGAGTCTGTCGGTTCTCGGAAATCCTCCATGCCAAGAGAGAAGTCGGAAGAACAACGGCCACTGCGAGGGGTTGGAGTAGCCGGTATAGCCGCACTGTTGCTAAATAGTGCATTACTACCTGAATTCTCACCCGCCTTCTTATCCTGAACAGAGTATAAGTTTTTCGGAGCCATTTTGACCTACAAGTTAATTTTGTATCGTCCAACAGAGACTTTTCAGGAGCCATTAGAGCTCCACAAGGAATTGGTCATTATTTTACATAAGAGGACGGAAAAAAAAGGGAAAAAATCGAGCCTTCCTCGCCAAGGTGCCAACTTTGCCCGGAGATCCTCCCTTTTTTTTAGCGCATTTTGCACATGGTGCCCGGTGAGACTCAAATCGGGGGGGGGGGAGGTGCCGCATGTGCCCCTCATGAATCTGCCACTTTACTTTGAGGTTCTCTATGCCCTTTTGCCATAAACGGCTTCAATTACAATGTTAACAAAGCTCGAGCGTAACGCAGTGCGGCGGCCTCGTGCAAATTGGCAACAATGTCATCACTCCATTGGAATCTATGTTTAACAATCGATTGCTGGTGAAGCACTGCTTCACTTTCGAATCAGTTGTTTTACACACAATCAAATGGAGGGATAACACTGTTGCCGAATTTCCCTAGCCGCCGCCCGCCACTGGTGTAACAATGGGTGAACTGTAGGATATTTTCAAAGGGTGCAGCGTGCTAACTAGCAACGTAGCATTTTGTTCATTTGAACCCATAAAAAAAAGGTCGAATTCGATGATAATCACCGATCCTTAGATAATTCGACATTTTTCATGGGTTCCATCAATGAACTAAATCCAGCGTTTGAACGTTCGAAGATTGTACACGGAAAAAAAAGATTAGTGAAAATAACCATACGGATACCTGATTTTGGCACCTGCTAGATGTAATGGTAAACTTGAACAGAAGTATGGTACATTTACCGATACTTTGAGTAAATTCGACATGCAATCAGGTAGCATCACCTATTACCTAGTCAAAACATAGTATACTTCTGGTTAACATTACCATAACATCTAGCAGGTGCCAAAATCAGGTATCCGTATGGTTATTTTCACCGTAGTTTTTTTTCCGTGTAAGACTCACTCTGCCAATATTCTACACCGACTTGACACAGAAGCTAGGAATAAAATTGCTTAGTGAATCAGACCCACGAAAATTTCCCTATCCCTGCCGAAATTTTCCGCCTGACACGGCAACCTTGGCTTTATTACGACATATTCTCCTACATATTATATATTTATTCATAAAAATACGTAGCGGGAACGCGCCATTGTGTGAGTGAATGCATACATATAGGAGTGTTGTGTGTTGGAGTGTAAAATTAAGCGACTCCACTGGAAAACACAGCGCGACATTATTAATTATCCAATGTGCCCACAGCTCTCCCCCCCCCCCTCTCTCTCTCTCGCTTGTTTTTTGGTCACCAACCCACCAGCCTCACCTCCTTCTCAACGTCCCCCCTCCACCCCTCCTTTGTCATTTCTCTTACCGCATCCTCCCCCGCACCTGAAAACCACACGTTATTTCATAAAATTCTAAATTCATTCTTATTTCCCCCTGCATGCCCCATCCTATTCCTCTCTAATTTACTCTCCCTAGCCGCACTTCCATACTTTCCATTTCATTTTTATTCCGTCCAAACACCCCCCCCCCCCCCCCCCCCCCCCCCCCCGAGACGAGTCTTCGTTCGTTGATAAATTGCCGCGAGGCGTGACTCGCGCGTTGCCGGGCCTTTTCTTCTTCCTCTTCTTCTTTTGCACGTATAGAAAACTGAAATTGAAAACTATAGCTTAATTTAAGCATGCATTTGCATCTCGAGAGGTCTACCGCGAATTTTCGGTCGTAGATGCGAACGTATAAAATGTCACATGAGTTGAGCATAATTCATATACAACATGTGACACAATAGACGTTTAAGACACCCCTGCCCCTCCCCTCCCCTCCCCTCCCCAACACCATAGCTACCTCTCTTCTCCCATCCCCATTAAGCTCCCGAATTCAGTGAAAGGTTGTCGTTCAGCGTAAATGCAATGGAATTTCCAAATTCAATGATGATTCCAATGCGTGGTTTTTCGGTGTCAAAATCCCCCCTCCGAATAATCACGGATAAAAAAGATTAGTGGAAATATCCATATTGATACCTGATTTTGGCACCTGCTAGATGTTATGGTAAACTTGACCTGAAGTATGGTACATATACCGATACTTTGAGTAAATTTGACATGCAATCGGGTAACATCACCTAGTACCTAATCAAAACATAGTATACTTCTGGTTAACATTACCATAACATCTAGCAGGTGCCAAAATCAGGTATCCGAGTGGTTATTTTCATCGTAGTTTTTTTTCTGTGATCTGAGGAGTAGACATTTTTTTGTTTACTTTAGTGAAAATCAATAAATCAGTGTACTGAATAGTTAGCATACTTCTAACACGAACACCGATTTTAAAACACGCGCACACGTCTTATGGATATTAATTTCAAGCCCATTGGACGACTGGAATTGATGACCAAATGAAGGGAAAGTCGTCACTTTCAAGTTTCAACCCACTTCCCCCCCCCCCTAACTTTAACGTTCCTAAAAGCCGTCCAAGCTGATTCCGTCGCGGAGGACAACAATATAACACTTTTGAGTATTTTCAATTTTCATGAGATGACCGCATACTTTGCTTGACTACAAACTGTTATTACATATTCTCCATTCTAGAATAATTATTAATTGTTTATTATTGTTTATTATTATATATTGTTAATTATTGGTCATATGCATAATAACAGCAGCGGCGCGGAGTAGCATTATAGCAATTATGCGTACTGTGTCCATTCAAACCAATGTAAAAAGTCGAATGCGACGGTGTCCACCGGTCACCCAAAAGTTCGATCTTTTTCATCGGTTAAAATGGACGAACTTCATCATTGCCAAATTGCACGCAACGCCGCGCCACTGCTGCCCAAAGAAAAACTTTGCAAGAGCTCCATTGATTGTTGATAAAGCGCCACTTCACTTTCATGTTTCAAATCAATTGCTTTACATTTAATCAAATGAAGGAAAAGCAAGGTTTCCAATCTCCAATCAGTGGCGTAGCGTGCAATTTGGCAGCATTGAAGTTCGTCCATTTAAAGCCATGTAAAAAGTCGAATGCGAAGGTGTTCACCGAACACCCTGCTGTTCGGTCTTTAGCATGCCTTTGAATGGACGAACTGCAACGTTGCCAAATCGCACGCTACGCCACTGTTGCCAATTCGCACGAGCCACCACTGACTCATTTTCCAAGTTAAGGGGATGAGTGGAGAAGGGAAAAATAAAACAAGGGGGGGGGGGGTCTTCCTCTCACTCAGAAGTGCGTGTGCCGTGCGAAGCAGTGAATCTCGATGTACGATATATACCAAATCGATATATATCGATATATATCCGAGTCAATAAATACGTCGGACAAAGGGATCGATACGATGCCATGGGCGGATCTAGCAATTTGGCAACCGTGAATTCATCCCATTTGAATGTATGAGAAACAATCGATTCTTGAGGGGGCCATGGCCCTTCCACTAATCGATTATTTCTCATGCATTCAAATGGGAGAGGTACACAGTTGCTAGATTGCTGGATCCGCCTTTGTACGCGATGCTTCAATAATGAAACAAGAAAGAATCATACACTCATATAGGAACAGAAGAATGAAGATGAAAATTACGCCTCATAATTGACATCATGTTTTTATTTACTTCCTCGGGACTCTATTCGGAAAGCAAAGCGAGAGAGTACATATGATCAACCCCAACATGTAAAAGAACAGAGGAGAATACAAATATAAATTACAATCAAACCTATCGGCGTGTATAACATGTATTGCTCACAGACGCATATCATGCGAGCGTAGGGATGATTGTTTGCTATGGCTCGAAAGTCGAAGGGTGATGTAAATGTTTGCATGTAAACGAACTCTCCAAGGGCCCCGACAATCCCCCAAAGGACGAGTGGGGACCGCGGAGGGATAGATATGAGAGAAGAGCAAAGTCAGGAGAAGGGATCAGAGGAAACGAAGGAACTAACATATCCACGGCCGCATAAGGGATATTCGGAGAGGAGTCATATTCCAATTCTTTTTCTATCTAATAAAAATAAGGGCTGCTGTCGCGGAGAACGGAAAGCCTTTTTATCGGCCCATAATAATCCGCCCGCGCAGATGCGCGTCTTTGAATTTTGAAAGGAGCGATGCGAGTTGAAACAAACCGCGGGAAATAACTCTCTCGACTGTATACTTATGGTATACTTTACCGATCATGAAATAATTAACCGTATAATGAGAATCCGAATGGACTAACTTTTCGATTCCTCGATGAACTTTTGAATTTTTAATGACCTCATTTTCCTTCATAAGTCTCAAGTCGCTTGGGAATGGAATGGGGGAGCTCCATTTCGCTTCGCGATCTGCATTAAGTTTTGTCCCCCCCCCCCCCCCATCACCACTCTCTTTTAGTAGCGCACAAACATGTGCAGCATGGTAAGGGTTTTATTATTATTCTTTTTTTTTTTTTTACTTTTTTTTTTTTTTTAAAGGATTGTAATGAATGATAGTAGAGAAGTGAGAGGTCAAAGGTAACAACTTCAAAAAAGTAGAGGGGAGGGGGTTCTAAAGTTCTAATGAATGAACAGTCTCCAGGGAAAAAACGATGTCACAATGTCGCAAAAATAATCCAAAACAAAGTTTTCGTGGTCATCTGTAAAGGGATACAAAAGTACAAATTGAATAAAGATTATTTTTACTATTATTTTTATTATTATTATTTTTTTTTTTTTTTTTTTTTTTTTTTTTTTTTTTTTTTTTTTTTTTTTTTAAGGATTGTAGTGAATGATAGTAGAGAAGAGAGAGGTCAAAGGTAAAAACTTCAAAAAGTAGGGGGGGGGGGTTCTAAAGTTCTAATACATGAACAGTCCAGGGGACCCCCCCCCCCCCCCCCTAGCTATTAGCTACCCTCAAATGGCCCGAACATTCCGTACTCAATTTGTATTGAATCTCTCCGCTAATGCCGAAAAAATTTGACTGAGTGTCAAGGTTATGGATTAAAGAGGCACGCTCATCTGACTTCGCACCGCGAATGCAGTGGCGCGCAGTTCAAAATCACTGCAGGCAAGATGGCCGAAAAAATCAGAAAACGTATATTCTTTGTAGAAAACAATGGGCTGCCCTCTGCAGGAAAGCAGAAAACCAATGTTTTTTGCAAAGAGTATACGTTTTCTGCTTTTGTCGGCCTGCAGTGATTTTGAACTGGGCGCCACTGAATTTGTGGCGCCAAGTCAAATGAGCATACCTATTTAATCTATAACCTTGACTGAGTGTTCCGTCTGGGACTTGCGCAGTCGCAGTTCGAAGTGGTTGCTGAATGAGAAAAGGAACCTGAAATTTCGTTGATGTCTTGATCCTTATCAAGGAATCGTTAAAATGAGAAGGATATATTCATACAATTTAAAGTAACAGAGACTCACATTTAAACACAGAAAACTCAGCCGAAGCAGTCCATGGTGAAGAATAAAAACAGGTGTCATTCAATAATAATCCAGTTAACTAAGTTCACGGAACGATACGCGAAAACGCACGAACCATTTCGCGACGCAAATTGATACCTAAGCAGCCCAACTTTCAAATAAACAAGCACTGTAACTCCACTGAACCGAATTGAAGTTGAGATTCACTGCTCGAGCTAATTATTGCAAAATTTGATGAACATAATCGATTTCTGATTTATTTCAATTACCATAGTTGTGGAAGGGTTTTGTTGTGAAATGGAGGGCGATCAACGATAGGGTGAAACTGACAGAGACGAATAAAAGTAGATATAAACAACGACTAGTTGAATAAACGCAGCTTTATCAATCGAAGAGTTGAAACAAAATATGTGCACTGAATCCCGCATGGATGAAACTATTCGGCTGAATTTAAAGCATGGGGGAAACGAACGAAAATTGTAACTTTAAGAAACGAAGAGAAAATCGGTGGGAAAAAGTAAGTACGTCTCATGTTCATTGAAACGAATCTACAACGAAACGCACGAAGCAAAGACTTCAAACACTCGCGCAGCTTTTTTGAAAACTAAATACTGATTCGCAACGAATATTCAGACATGCGAATCAGAATAATGACTTTAATAATTAAAGATTTGTATTTTAATTGAGACTGCATTAGCACGAATTTCACGACGCGATCCGAAACGCACTGAAATTCACTGGACGAGCTGTGTCAAGGTGCGTACGCAGCGTACGTGACTGATCGAGATGGATGTGTTGCAATGATTTTGATTGGTGATAAGTACCTGGGGATCGAAGTGGGCAGGGCCGGGCTGGCAGGGGCTGCATTTGGTGACGGACCTTCTCGACACAGACACAGATAAGACATCGCCGATTCAAATGATTGAGGAAAGAAGAGTGGTTAGGGAAGGAAGCTCCGTGCTCCGTTTCCTGCGAAGAATACGAGGGCTCGTTGTGAGTTAGTTGTTCTCCAAGAAAAGTCGAAAGAGACAAAGGTTTGAGGCCTTATTTAAGTAGACAAAACATCCAACAATAAGACCCATAAAACATGCATTTCAAAAACATTACCTGTAAAATTGGGATGGGGGGAAATAGGAGAAAGGAACAATGCTTGTAAAAATGACAACAAAACAGACTCTAAATCCCATTTTTTTTTACAAACGAGTTATCGAAATTAATCGAGCATATCACATTTTTCGGAGGTCACTCGAAGGGGCGCGGCGAGCTCATAATCATTGTGAGAGAGGGTAACCACTTTTTTTTTTCGATCTTTACTTCCTTGCGGTTCCCGAATTAGTGTTGTGACCTACGACGTTATTTATCTCACGTCGAAATACAAAGTTATTAGTTTCATCGTCCGTCCGAGCGCGTTTCTTGGATGTCATAATTTTCCTCCTCTTTCTTTTCTTCTCCCCCTAATTCTCTCTCTCTCTCTCTCTCTCTCTCTCTCTCTCTCTCTCTCTCTCTCTCTCTCTCTCTCTCTCTCTCTCTCTCTCTCTTTCTCTTTCCTCTCCATCCCTCACTCTCTTTCTTATTCTCTTTCCTCTCTCACCCTCTTCTCTCTCTCTTATACTTTCAACGTCCAGAAGAACTGGTTGAATGATTAATAAAAGGAAACGCTTCGCGTGGCGTGGCGGGACCGCGGGAGGGATGAATTAAACGAGTGTCCGAGTAAATCCTCCATTTCACTTTGAGCGCGTGACTCCAAGATTTTTGTTTTTTTTTTTTCTCTCTCTCTCCTTGCTTTCCCGTCTTCATTTTCTGCGCGCAGATACGACGCCGGCCGGCAACGAGCAGGGAGTCAGGGACACGAGCGCTGGAGATAAAGGATGCAACCTTCTTCCGATTGGCGCGAGCGCGCGAACGCGAACTCTGGGCTCCGGCGTTTGCCGCGTTTTCGTGATTCGTCTCTTCTCTCCAGTCAATGCTCCGCGGCTGTGGAGCTAAGTTCGGCCGGTCGGAAGTGTGCTTTGTGATTTGTTTGCGCTCGCGATTCTTATTACATGCACTGTGCTTTATAACCTGAAAGTTTGTGTACTTTCGTTCTCTCCTCGTAACATTCCTCAAACTTCTCAACCCTTCGAATCCTAATAATAACGTTTCATTTACTCATCAGCTCTGGCTGTCGGAACGTTGTGAAAAAATTGGCTCGATTCTCAACGTGTTAACATTACTTTCACAAAGCTGCCCCTTATCATTCATGTTAGGTTTGTTTACATACTTTTAGGTGTGTACTTTCATGTTCGGATCCGTATTACTTATAATATTGTTTCAAGTTCGTATCAATATCTGGCTGTCACAACGAAACTGTCCAGTGTGAAATTGGCGCACTTTTAACTGATTGTAAAAGCTCGTTTAGGTACGGTGACCGTCAAAGCTTTTTCGAGCCCCTAATCATTCATGTTCGGTTTGGTGTCTATATATTTTCTTAGATGTGTGTACTTTCATTTTGTATGAATCCCGTGTTTCCATACTCATCGTGAGTTTCTCGTATTAGCCTTAATCAATCGATTTCAAAGATAGTGAATGACTTGTTCTCACACTCGTAGAGTGTCAATTTAACACATACAGTGGGTGTTGGTGAAAGTGTTTCCTTTTTTTTTTGTGTGTTAGCCTCCTAGTATCTGCAAGTTTTGGATTATTGCAATTTGGATTCGCTGAAACCGTGGATCTCTAAAACTTTGCTGTTTATAAGGTAATGAAACATAGTAAACTATTAATTTTAAGTTCAATCCTACCACTAATCGCTACCTTTTCGAAGTTTTATCAGTTAGAAGCAGTGGCGCACCGAAGGGGGTTGTTTTAGGGTCAAACCCCCCCCCCCCCCCTAAGCATCTAGATTTTGCCCTGAAAAAGGTCATTTTCGGCCAAAATTTCTTTCAAAACCCCCCCTAAGGCCTCAGAAATTGAAAAATTTGCGGTGAAACCCCCACCAAACTAATGTTCTCAGTGCGCCACTGGGTAGAAGGAATATTAGGTTCTTATCTTTGTTTTGCATGATTCAGGTGACAAGAAATGGGTCATTAAAAGTACAAAATACCCTCTTGGATCCCTCTGATCCTTGGAGGATCCATTTTCTCCTCATCTTACCTTTCACTCTCTTTAGGAAATGTTGGTTGAGCTCAAATGAACATGTTTTGAGAGCTGTTGAGTAGTTTTCCTGCCTCAGTATTTCATCATATGATAGACCCTGCGGAAAATAGCTTGATCATGCTTTGATCGGCAGCCCATCCTTGACGACTTTGATGACCTTTGGAGGATTTTCACTCTTTTGGGATATGCTGATTCTCATCAGGAATCAAATAATTTTGGGAATTAGAAAAGTCTCTATTTTTGACTTCACAGTGAATTTCAGGTAAGTTTCGATGTGAGCCATGTTCGATTGTTCAATGCTCATCACTCGACAACTGTTGATGACTATTGACAGTTAAAGGGCCGTAGTTACACCTCTGAGGGCCCCCGGGCAAGATGCATCTTAGGAGCCCCCCTAAAATTGGGGAAGGTGACTGGGGATGTGGAGGTCACCGAACCCCATTGCTCTTTCGGTGCAACGCCGATAGAATTTTAAGTGGGAAGAACAGACTTACGAGCAGACCTGTCTATATAGTAGGCTTTTCATCGCTGACAAGGCGCAGGGCTCTCCAAACGTCCCCTCTGCTCTTCCAGGGCACCGCTAATGTAATTTTAAATGGGAAAATAGACTTACGAGCAGATCTGTCGTTTTGGTGGGCTTTTAATCGCTGGCAATGCGCAGGGCTCTCCAAACGTCCATTGTGTTCTTCCGGGGCACCGTCAATGTAATTTCAAATGGGAAAACAGACTAACGAGCAGATCTGTCGTTTTGGTGGGCTTTTAATCGCTGGCAATGCGCAGGGCTCTCCAAACGTCCATTGTGTTCTTCCGGGGCACCGTCAATGTAATTTCAAATGGGAAAACAGACTAACGAGCAGACCTGTCATTTTGGTGGGCTTTCAATCGCAGACAAGGAGCAGGGCTCTCCAAACGTCCCCTCTGCTCTTCCGTGGCACCGCCAATGTAATTTTAAACGGGAAAACAGACTAACGAGCAGACCTGTCTTTTTGGTGGGCTTTTAATCGCTGACAATGCGCAGGGCTCTCCAAGCGTCCCCTCTGCTCTTCCGGGGCACCGCCAATGTAATTTTAAATGGGAAAATAGACTTACGAGCAGATCTGTCGTTTTGGTGGGCTTTTAATCGCTGGCAATGCGCAGGGCTCTCCAAACGTCCATTGTGTTCTTCCGGGGCACCGTCAATGTAATTTCAAATGGGAAAACAGACTAACGAGCAGACCTGTCTTTTTGGTGGGCTTTTAATCGGAGGCAGTGCGTAGGGCTCTCCAAACGTGCCCTCTACTCTTCCAGGGCACCGCCAATGTAATTTTCAATGGTAAAACAGACTTACGAGCAGACCTGTCATTTTGGTGGGCTTTCAATCGCAGACAAGGAGCAGGGCTCTCCAAACGTCCCCTCTGCTCTTCCGGGGCACCGCCAATGAAATTTTAAACGGGAAAACAGACTAACGAGCAGACCTGTCTTTTTGGTGGGCTTTTAATCGCTGACAATGCGCAGGGCTCTCCAAGCGTCCCCTCTGCTCTTCCGGGGCACCGCCAATGTAATTTTAAATGGGAAAATAGACTTACGAGCAGATCTGTCGTTTTGGTGGGCTTTTAATCGCTGGCAATGCGCAGGGCTCTCCAAACGTCCATTGTGTTCTTCCGGGGCACCGTCAATGTAATTTCAAATGGGAAAACAGACTAACGAGCAGACCTGTCTTTTTGGTGGGCTTTTAATCGGAGGTAGTGCGTAGGGCTCTCCAAACGTGCCCTCTACTCTTCCAGGGCACCGCCAATGTAATTTTAAATGGTAAAACAGACTTACGAGCAGACCTTTCTTTTTCGTGGGCTTTCAATCGCAGACAAGGAGCAGGGCTCTCCAAACGTCCCCTCTGCTCTTCCGAGGCACCGCCAATGAAATTTTAAATGGTAAAACAGACTTACGAGCAGACCTGTCATTTTGGTGGGCTTTCAATCGCAGACAAAGCGCAGGGCTCTCCAAACGTCCCCTCTGCTCTTCCGGGGCACCGCTAATGTAATTTTAAATGGGAAAATAGACTTACGAGCAGATATGTCGTTTTGGTGGGCTTTTAATCGCTGGCAATGGGCAGGGCTCTCCAACCCTCCATTGTGTTCTTCCGGGGCACCGTCAATGTGATTTCAAAGGGGAAAACAAACTAACGAGCAGACCTGTCTTTTTGGTGGGCTTTTAATCGTTGACAAGGCGCAGGTCTCTCGAAACGTCCCCTCTGCTCTTCCGTGGCACCGCCAATGTAATTTTAAACGGGAAAACAGACTAACGAGCAGACCTGTCTTTTTGGTGGGCTTTTAATCGTTGACAAGGCGCAGGGCTCTCCAAACGTCCCCTGTGCTCTTCCGGGGCACCGCCAATGTTATTTCAAATGGGGAAACAGACTAACGAGCGACCTGCCTTATTGGTGGGCTTTTAATCGCTGGTCGTTCGCAGGGCTCTCAAAACGTCCCCTCTGCTCTTCCGGGGCACCGTCAATGTAATTTCAAATGGGAAAACAGACTAGCGAGCAGACCTGTCTTTTTGGTGGGCTTTTAATCATTGGCAATGCGCAGGGCTCTCCAAACGTCCCCTGTGCTCTTCCGGGGCACCGTCAATGTAATTTCAAATGGGAAAACAGACCAACGAGCAGACCTGTCTTTTTGGTGGGCTTTTAATCGCGGTCAAGGCGCAGGGCTCCCAAAACGTCCCCTCTGTTCTTCCAGGACTGCTGTTTTGTTGAGCCCCCGAACAATGATTTTTCCAGATACAAGGACTCCCCAAAAGAAATGTAAACTTGCTGGCTCGGGCATTTCGATGTTTAGAGATCTTCTCCATTTAAACCTACGGTAACGTGTCGATACTCAAGTCAATGACAATCGATACTTTTTCACAGCTTCAAATGGGAGATTAACCATAGTCGCTTTTACTCGAGCCACCACCGCTTCATGCACATGAGTACAATGATCGCAACACCCCCTCCTCCACTCTTACAGGCATACTGACTGTAAGATACATTTTCGTATAAATATATTTTGTGTCCTCGAGAATAAAATATTTGCTTGTAACAAACAGCGCGAGGTTTCTCAAGAACTCTCAGTACAAGAGGATCGACACTATTTGTCCTCTGTCGAGCCAGCCATCGCATCGACAAAAAGCTTCAACTTTTACAAATACTGGCAGAGCTTACGTTACATCGCATTCAACGCAGATAACGCAACAATAACAAGCTTTTGGGATGAGAGGAAATAAAAAGCTCGTTTTTCGCGAACAGGCGAACACACAGGGTTGGACGAGGAGGGGGGGCTTTCAAAGAGAAATAAGTTCTCTACAAAGATTACAGCCTTCGTACACTTACATTCTTATTTTCACTCGTACTCACAGAACTGATTGAGGATGAGGGTGGGATGTGGAGGGAGGGAGGTGGGGAGGGGGGGAGGTCTAGAGCCTCCCCGAACAGAGAGCACGCTTTTCATTCAGACAAGGAGAATGTGTAACACAGGGAGAGGCAAAAGTTTTTTGATAACTTGGTATCTCCATCTTTGGTTGTATTACGGGCAAAGATGTGTGGTTTGTGCCATTTTTACTTTCTCACTACTAACAATTAAAGTTTGAAATAGAGAAAGTCTTTGCAATGACGGAGAGATTTTCAAGGTATTTTGTTTCGATACGTGGTCCCCTGCGATTAAGTAAATCATGATAATTACAAAATAGTTGGCTCTCATCATGCGTAATAGTATCCTAAAGAAAGATTATGCATGTAGTATCAATATTATTTAACCATTTTGAGGCTTGGAGGTGTTAGTTGTTGAAGTTGAAACTTTCTGAGGGCGTCTGTCCGGCCGTCTGTTCGTAGCCATAAAACGTGAAACCTAGCATAACTTTTGAACTATTGATTCCTATGCATCCACATTTCGCAGAGATGTTGCTTTTATTATGCCCCAGAGGAATTTTTTTTGTTTTTTGACATTTAAAGTCTTAGGTTAGTTATGGATGGAAAAAAAATGGTTTCCATTAAAATCAATGAATGGGTCAAAAAAATGACAAATTTAAATATTTCAAAAATGAATCTTTAGATCTGGATAAAAATATCAAAAAGGGGTTGGGGGTCTCCCCCAGGATATTAAAGGGGAGTCTGGGGGTCTAGGGGTCTCGCACATATTAAATTTAATGTGAGAACAATTTCGTAGGGTATTCCCTACAGTTTATTTATTATTCTACGCTCGAAGAATCGTTTTGGGTGGGGAAGGGACAGACAGCTCAACATTTTCTAGCAGCAATCCCTATCTTATTTAATACATGTAACAACAGATTGTAATATATTTGAACTCTAACGACCTCGGCCTGGCCGTTCAAATTTCTATCGTTTTTCGTGTTCAAGGTATCGAACGTCATCTAGGTCGAGGTATTGAACGTCATAGTTCGATTTTGACAATTTTGGAAAAAAAAACAATTGTATCTTCCCTTAAAATCCTCGAAACTTCAACAACTAAGGGTCGAAAATGTTCCACTTAACAATCAATTTGAAGAAAGAAATCAATCTTTAGTCCCTCCAATGTTCGCAATTTTTTTTTAAAAAACTTTTTTAATCACCGATCTTCATTAAAATCTGTGAACCCATCTATGGGTAATCGGTAATCGTCAAACCTTCAGATGGTAATTCAATGTAATCCTCACAGATTTTAAATAAACTTTAAGGTCATTCCGATGAGGTTTTATTCTTCTGCGCTACTAATATAATGACTGATTTGTAAAAAAAAAAAAAATCAGCCGTGATTACCGTGTAATCAATCACCCTCCAAAAGAATTGACGATTACGCGAATACTCGGTAATCAATTGCCACCCCCATACTGGCCCAACTCATTGGCGGATACAGGGAGGGGGCAAAGGAGGCGACCGCCCCTCCGATCAGCTCAAAAAGAGGGGAGAGGAAGGGGAAAAGCAAGAGCGAAAACAAGAAAAGGGGGTCATTTAGGGGCGAAAATCCCAAAATCGCCCCCCCGTTCGCGAGGGCTGGATCCGCCACTGGCTCAACTCAGGCGAAAAGTATGCAGAACCCCACTCTTTGCTCACGAAACAGCATCGATGACCTTCAAGTCAAGCTTTAGCGTGGCAGAAGTTTCGCTAGAGGTTGATTCAGTTGGTGCTCATCGGTTGAACTAGGTCTATATAGTTCCAACTTGATCGGACCATTAGGGCTTGGGATCTCTGAAGATCCCATAACCTCTCTCACTCAGTGGCGTAGCCATTTTCTATGGGGGGGGGGGGGTCGGAGGTCCAAAAATTGTCAAGGGGGGGGCCAAAGATACCAAAATGGTCTTTAACTGAAAACGGAAAAAATGACATTATTATAGGATACATTTTGGTGTCGGAGGGGGGGGGGTCAAGGGGTCTAGACCCCCCCCCCCCCCCCCCCCGGCTTCGCCACTGCTCTCACTCTATCTTTATTCTTTTCGGAGATATTAAGCAGCCCATGCAGAAACTTTGGTGACATCCTGTACTTACATGGATGTCCTGCTCTAGCAGCGTAATACGTATTACGTCGAGATACTACTGCCTGCACAGTTCTTTCTCTCGTTCTCCTCATTCGCGGGCCTCGCTGAAAGAGAGCGGGAATCCCTTTACAACACAAGTACAGCTCTATCACCACAAGACTTGAAAAGGACCAGTGTCTCGGTACCTAATTCTCTGTTGATGTTGCAGGAAACACCCCCTCCCCCCTCGCTCCCACCCTCCTTACCACTACAACCCTAAAGTCGCTTTTCGTCAATAGGTTGCTCATTCTCTTCCTTCTTCGCGAAATGGTATAGATTGCCACATAGCTTGTATGTAGGTATAGTCCGTTTCAATGTGACGTAGGGTTCAAAATTGGATCCAAACAAACGCTCTTTATCTCACTCACTCTCACGGGGTTTCCCGCCAAAAATCGGATCCACTTTTTCAAACACTAATATAGATATTGAATGAGCGGTCCCCGTGCTGTTTTTCTTACACCAATGAATTCTGCACCCATACAAGGGGCGCACTATGGTGCCGAATGCACATTTAACCCATAAGCTAGTTTGCCCAGGTGTAAGTTAGTGTAGTGGCATCATATTTTTTCAGGTTCTTTTTTATTTTTTTTTATTTTCAAATTTAAAAGATGGCGTCGCCTGTTAAATTACGTTGGGAGAAAAAAGGAAAAAGGAAGGGTTGTAAAGAGGTTCTGTCGGAGGAGAACTCTCGTGTCACGAAATAGTTAAAACTAGCTTAAAATTAAATCTGAGCAGGTCAAATTTCGAACTTTCCGCGGGAGGACCCAAACCCCTTTCTTGGAGCGTCCTCCCAGGCCCCCCACAACTACACCTAATTTTTCAGTCACGAGCCGCCACTGCATTTAACTACCATAAAGTCTAGTTTGTCCTAAAAATTGGTGGAAGAAAGATAGTTTTCGATACTTTTCAGGTCGCTGATTACGAATTTGAAGTCCGTTTTTCGAAATTTTCAAATCCAAGATGGCGTCTAGCCGTCTACATAGTAACGAATTTTGACCAAAAATCAGGTGGGGATGTGTTGTTTTAGAGGTTCTTTGGGCCTCTGATCCAGAATTTGAAGTTTGCTTTTCAAAATTTTCAATTTCAAGATGGTGGCTACATGAGTAACACTTTTCACCCGTTTTGTGGTCAAAATTCTTTCCTTACTATACAGTCGCCATCTTGGAGTGGGTTATTTTGAAAAACGTACTTGAAATTCTTCAAAACAAACTAAAACAGATTACTAGAAGTACAATGATATTATGTCAACCGAGGAAACCTCTGCGGTACTGTTATTAGAATTTGGGCTTCTGCACCATCGCTCTTGAAAAGTTGGAAGAAATTCTGGTATTACAACCACATTATGATTATGAAACACCTGAATTTTCTAATGAAAGCACTTCGAGCTCCGCAGTTGACATATCGGTGTACTTCTGATAATGTTATCAAAATGTTGGCAATTTTTTTTTTTTTTTTTTAAGTGTTTGTTTTCTCCTTGTTCTACTCACAGTGTCCTATTATTAGCATGGATTTCTATTATATGGGCTCAAAGGGGAAATGAGAGAGATAGAGATTGCGCCATTGAGTATAGGAAATCGAAGTGAACCAGAATGAACTTCGTTAAACGACGTTTCGTTGGTCGGAGCGTTGTCGTTGACTTTCTGATACTACACTATACTACACCCCCCCCCTCCCCCCCCCAACCATTACGGATCGCAGTTTTCTGATGTCACAATAATCTCTTGCCAGCGGAGCGCTGGGCCAACCGCAACTGCTGGAGCTCGAGTCACAATCACGAAGAAGGAAAATGAGAATCAATGGGTATGGGGGAGTGGCGAATGTGGAGTGATGGAGGGGGGGTAGGTTACTGTGGATATGGCGAGAGAGCATATTAGATGATCAAGCGAGAAAAAAGAAGGATAGTATAAATGAACATTGAACGTAGAGTAAAGGGCCAACAGAACTGGGATGGATTTTAAGTGAATCGAATCGTCGCTCATTGGGCCGGAACTATATAAGATTTTTCATCGATGAGAATGTCGAGAATATTTTCTTGATTCTTGCATAAAAACCTGTAAAAATGACGATGAGTACACTAAAAAATCACAAAATTCACTCTCAGAATCGGGCTTAGTGGCGGAGAGACCCGGGTATCATACGAGATTCCTAAATCGAAATTGAGACTTATCTCTGTGTTTCCGCAAAGAAGTGAAATAATAGACAGGAATCTCCCCTGATACCTGCGTTGAACCGTCATGACCATGGGCGCCCGCAGCGGGGGGCAAGAGGGGGCACTTGCCCTCCCCTGGAATTCAAAAAAGTCGAAATTTCACGGTAGAAAATGAAAGGAAAAAAGAAAATGCAACGCTAATCAAAGGAGTAATAGTTAACAAACTTCATTATTTGTTTATTTTGTAATTTTAACTCATTTTTTGCAAGGAATAGCAGAATTAAACATTTTCCTTGATATAATTCTTGTCTGATGTCCCTTTATCCATTATATCAAACACGTCAAAATTATTACTATTATTTGATACACCTACCATGGCTTAATAGTTTTACACCATTTGGATGAAAAAAAAAAGGTTTCCCTTTTTCCCTGGAGAGGAGGGGGGGGGTCTTCTAGACCTTCCATTGAGGTTCATCAATTTTGCCCCCCCCCCCCCTTGGAAATTTTCTGCGGGCACCCATGGTCATGACGATCTTTCCGTTATAGCAGCTATGTGAGTTTATTACTGACTTTTAGACTTTCTCAGTGTGATTTTCGTGATTTTCGCTGGTCTTTACATAGGATCAGACTATTTATTTGCTTATAGCAAAAGTTTGCAAGAGCCCCATTTTCTCCCTGTTTTTTATACGAGTTTAAATTGGCCAAATGCCCATCGTTGCCAGATTGCACACAAAGGCGCTACCCACTGTGCGTCGTTCGAATTGTTGGCCGTTTGCGGACTGACTCAGGACTCCGGGACTTGACATTCGCAATTCCAGCTCGCTCTCGAAAGCTCCTTCGTCGCCGTCGCGTCGTTGGATAGTTGGAGCACCCGGACCGGCCGCGGCCGCTCGCGCTGCGGTGGGCTTTCGCGGTTTGCGGGGAATTGTGGATCGCAAATCGCGGATTGCGGACTGCCACCACACCAATTATGTCCGATCCTTATCTTAAATACGTTACAAGTTCTTGTAATTTCCACGACTTTTATCTATTAATTGAATTCTATCACCGAATCGTTCCGTTTCCCACTCGCGCGTCCTTTCCCGCGCTGAGGCCGCGGTGGCAGAATTGAGCGCTCTCGTAATGAAACGACTTAAGTACTTTCTTTCCAACGTTTCTAAATTTCAGGCTGCATCCAGAGCTACCGTTTTGCGTGTATAATTGGTCTGTTGCAAAATTTTGCTACAGCGATATAGAGTGTTAAATCTTAAAATCACGTGAAAAGTTGTGAGACTCGCCATCTGAAGTTGAAAATAGGTAATTGTTCGTGTTTTCTAGCAATTTTGATAAATGTCGGACCGTCCCCCCCCCCCGGTCTTGACTACTTCCAGACTCCGGGCTCCCCTCCTCCTCGCTTGGAAAATGTCTGGCTTCACCGCTGATATGGTTCATCATCATCAATCTTGCCACAGTTTTATTTCCCGACAAGATTCCCAACATTTCGAAAGGTTTCACATCGAAAATGCCTACTAATTTGCGAATATTTGACAAGGATGCACTGTGTCACTGGACCACCAAATGGCCCCTAAAAGCTGTGGCGTACGCAGGATTTTTTTTTTTTTTTTGTTGTAGGGGCTTGCACAGATGAGTGTTTGACTAAAAATTAGACCCCTATTACCCTCCACCCTAGAAATCGGTGGTCTGGTGGGGGCTTCAGCTCCCTTAGCAGTTAGCCCCCTCCTGTTGCGTACGCCACTGCCTTTAAGTCATTTTTAAGGATACGATTTGATAAAATATGCAGATATATTTTTTCTTTTATTGCAGATAGTTAGGCAACACTGCAATACACATCGGTTAGTTCGAACCATTCCGCAATCGACGCGCGGCGCGGATTTTTCTCAGCGTTGATGAGATGAGCTCGGATATTGAGTTGAGACTTGAGAGTCGAGATGGATGTCGACCCCCCCCCCCCCCCCCACGTTTCGCCCCTCTTTAGGACCGTGGAGTCGAAACCCGGGTCTTGGATCTCCGGGTCTCGCGCGGGTGACTGATGCACAGTTTATGTGCGCCCAGACCAAGACCAAGAGCAAGACCTGCAAAAGACCATCCTACGATTCCTTGCGTTATGACCCTCCCACCCCCACCCCCTCCAGCGTCTCGTTTGTAAGGACGGAGGATTTAGCTGTAATTCGTGGACCGTACATTCTTATAGCTGTCGTCTTACGTCGTCTCGTGAAATTTATTCACTCGCAGAAATACATGTTCCTTCTCGGCGGCATAGGCCTCATCCGCGCAACCTGTTGAAAAGGTTAAACTGTCGCGATACGAGGGGGAAAAAAAGAGAGTTGACCTATATCTCAATGTTGTAGATCATTGTCGAGAAAAATTGATTCTTGTGTTCGTCATACTCGTGAGGGTGCTCTGGATTAGTAACGTCCGATGGATAAGAAATGATGGCAGACAGTACGTATACTGCAAAGATGAATATTCAGATACTCCTCTGAGATACAAATAAAACTTTGTGTCCTTTATACTTAAGCGCAGAATTTAGGGAAATGTTGAGAAAAATTATTAAAAATTAGTGGTTCATATAAGTGTTAATTTAGAATAATTCAGAAAATCGTAGAGCAGGCAGTGCCTATGCCTTGCTATAGCAACACTTTATGAAACACTTGCTATAGAAAACACTTTAGGCACAAATACCAAAGTGATTAGGTACCATATCGATACCGAGGACTCTTTAGGCAGAAGAACCAAAAGTCTTTGGGCAATCTGCCTAAAGCTTTGGTTCTCCTGCCTAAAGCTGTGGTTCTCCTACCTAAAGAATGCTCGGTATCTATTTACTGCCAAAGTTTTTTTTTTCTCACAATCAGTGTATATAGCTGGAACCGCGCGCCACTGCTCTGGACTCTATACCACTTCTAACCCCCCTCCCCTGTTTTCTCTGTGAATAACACCCGAAACAGCGGATTGACCCAACTCACAGCTTTTAAAATACAGATTCCACAACCCTGCTCATTTCCTCTTTTACCTCCGAGTCGACCACTTGCTTTTTCACAATTTCCACACACCAATATATATGTAGCTACCTGTTTGGGAATGATACACATTCGTGTGCTTACATATCACAGCTTCACTCGAGCTCGTTGGACGCGCGGGACTCGAGAGAGGCGGATGGGTACTTTCACTCAGCTCGGCGCGTGCATGATTTAGTGTTTTAATATAATATTCAAAAAGCTCAAAGCTGTTACTACTCCAAGCTCGAAAGTTCGCGAGGGCGTGTGAGTGCGGAAGCTTATCTCGAGCTTGGCTCGACTGCAATCTGCGCAGCCGAATAAATCAAAGAGACTCGACGCGCACGCGGAGAAGGGGGAAAAAAACAACAAAAAACAGAGCGAAAATCCCCGCTCTGATTGTTAATAAAACGTCATAAGGGGAAGGGGGCGATGAGGTGAGAGGGATAGAGATATAGTAATTGAGTGAGAGTATGAGGAGTGAGATAGAGATTAAAGGATTGAGAGGGAAAGGGAGAGTGAGAGGGGGGAGAGGAGGGGGATTGGGAGGACCGAAAAAACGCTCTGTGAGAGAAGGAAAGTCAACAGGAATCACTTGAACCGTTGGAAATAGCGTGAAAAACGAATTCCGAGAAGATCTGCCTGCAACGGTCCTCTTGAGCAAAGTTTTTTCGGTTGAAGCGAAAAGCTGTGAAGTAATATGGTGTGTGAGGTAGCTATCTAGCACTGCTATGTATGCAAGTACACGTACAGAGCAGTGGCGTATCGTGCAATTTGGCAACGTTGCAGTTCGTCCAATGAAACCCATGAAAAATATCGAACTATTGGGTGTTCGGTGAACACCTTCGCAATCGACCTTTTACAGGGGTATAAATGGACAGAATACAACGTTGCCAACTTGCACGCTGCGCCACTGGTATACAGAGTGAGAAAAATATGGGAGTTTGAAAATAATAATGCGTCGAAATGGATTCTTCCGGTGGCGGCTTGACAACAATCGATCATTGTTTTTGTTCATTTGAGGCAATGCAAATGTATCGATTCCATGGAGGCTCCAATGACGCACCTGAGCATCGATTATTTTAGCTACGTTTAAATGAAGCGGACATCGATCTATCGCACCTTGCGAGCAGCTATTGGGCTTTTCCAGAATCTAGAAAGATAGGCGCTGCGAGTGATATCAGCCGTGTCAGCTAGAAAGTCAAACTAAAAAGAGCGCCTTCATTTCTGACCGTCGGCAAAAACATTACACACGTGTGAGAGCAGTATCACCAAATCGCGTTGCGTCTATATCTATTATCTAGCCAAGTCCCGAGTTCCGAAAATGCTACTAAAACAGACGAGCTTGTAAATCCATCTCACCTCTACAAAATCAATCTCGACAATATTTCCGGAAACTCAGCGAGTCCCTAAATCATAACCGGGATCAGTATATTGAAAACGGGAAGGGTGTAATATCCCTGCGGCTGTGTTGGGAGGGACGCGACCGTTTTATGAAAACTTAGCGCATCCGCAATCCGCATCCACAAGGATTTTTAAATCCTCTGCCGCACAGTGCAGTGGGTAAAAATTTGCAATTTGGCGGCCAAAAATCAGTAAGTTATATTATCACCATAAACAATTATCATTCATGAAGCTGAATTGATTTTAGACGACCTTTGTACGTTTAATTCAGTCAGAATTAAGATTATTCCGGGGTCGAATAGTTCCGATTGTGGACACCATGTCGCGCTGCTCAAAAAGTCAACAGTTTTTGGCCAATATTGACGAATTCACGCTTAAAATACAATTTGAGGAACGTCAGCACTTGCAAGCATACTTCAGGAAGATATCCTGTAAGTTTCAACCTGAAATACTCAAAAATAAAGCCGGAAATTATGAAATACAAAAATGCTCATAAGTCTCAATGAGTGCGAGTGAGGCAGATAGACGTATTATCACTCGCACCCACTCTCACTCACTAATTGTAAGCTTATGGCGAAATGAATTTCATAATTTACGGATTTAATTCTAAACCAATTTTGCTCTTTTTGGGCTCAAAAATCCATAAAAAAATTTCGCCGTTTTGGATTTTGCATTTTATAGATGATTTCAGTTTAAAACGCCAAAAACACGACTTTTCCGAAAAGCGACTAGTCGGCGCTATCCATCGGATTGAAATCTGGAAAAGTTTTCGCCTGGAATCAATCACCTTAAGTGTCAGAACTGGTTCAAGTCAGTATAAGCTAATCCAATAACTGGGTGATCTTTGAAATTAGCTGATGGACTCTGATGGTGGTGGTTTCGACTTTCGACTATAAAATCCAGTGGCCACAGAGGCTTGTGCAATTTGGAAACAATATTTGTTCTCCATTTGATTCTACGTATGTTAAATAATCGATTCGATTTCGATGATTGTACATAGATTCAAGCAGAAGAAAATTGCACGAGCCACCAAATCGGTCATTTCTGCCCTCCGTGCGCTTGTCGAAAGGAGTTCGAAAGAGGAATCTGCCGACAACAGGTCGTCGCAGGGTGAGCTTCGAGGCTTTTCTCCCCCCCCCTCCTTCCTCTAAAACCCGTGATCGTGACCGGATTTAAAATAAAAACAATGAAAAAAAATCCTCCAGAAATCGACCCCCTCCCCTCTTCCTCACCGACCGCAGTAACTCCGCCACCGTCGAAACCAAAAATTACTGTCGCAAACACCAATAATATCTCAAGATTACTCTTCGAGTGAAGCTACGGGAACAGCGGTGCATCCTAAAATGTATATTTCTCTCCCTCTTTGCGCCCATTTAAGCAGGCTTGTTAAAGATAGACAGAGATAGAGCCTATCACGTGACTTTACCCCCGTATCTCCGTCCTTTCCAATGGAACCTGCGTTAAAATGGGCACAGAGAGAGAGAGAGAGAGAGAGAGAGAGAGAGAGAGAGAGAGAGAGAGAGAGAGAGAGAGAGAGAGAGAGAGAGAGAGAGAGAGAGAGAGAGAGAGAGAGAGAGAGAGAGAGAGAGAGAGAGAGAGAGAGAGAATATTCCATGAATTCGAGCAGTGAACAGGATTATGTGAGAGGAATTACATTATCATAATCAAAACAAAGCTTGCGGCGGTGGCAGGGTGAAGCTGTGGTTGTGGGGGGGGGGGCCTTCATCGCACCCCGTTGTCCGTATCGGTTGAGGCACGCTCCAAAAGCTCGATGAAAAAGAAGAAAAAGTAAAAACAGAAGAAAAAGTGCGTTTGAAGATTTTCTCTGAGGACTCGGGCGGGTGTTTTCGTCGAGCAGAAGCAGGCGCAGGCGACGCGACGCGACGAGACAAACAGAAGAGAGAACTGTGGAGGAGGAATTATCTCCTTATTCTTTTCTTCTTGGGTAGCTCGAACAAGGAGGGCGAAGGACGTGCGTGAAGTATACACTACACAATGCAGGGGTGGCATAGAATCACTCTGTTCCTTACTCCACGCGCCCTCCTCTTAACACACCACTAAATAACTCTATTGCGTCTTCTGGTCGTATGAAGTATTGGTTTGGTGGGATGGTGTATAGCGCGGAGAGGGGTCAAAGGAAACGAGAAAACTGTAATAAACATCCAATATTCTATTACAGAGGGGTAATGCTCATATAAAGCTATGACGGCAATGATGCCCAACGAGGCGGAGCACAAGGGGCGCAAAATATCGATTTGGTGGTCACAAACAGGAAGATAAATTTGCCTGAACTTATCCTTCAATAGCTTCCAGGACTATATTTTACTCACTTATTGAACATAAAAGCCTGGAGACTAAAATAATCTTGAATCTAAATTCAGTTCAGCTTTAATTTATTTATTTATTTATTTATTATTTTTTTTTGCACATGCTTATAAGGGTCTACATGCTACATATTGAACCTAATGCTTACGCACTATCTTACGATATTTTTCCTATAAATAATTTAAACCATTGCGTACTGCTGTCGGCAGAAGTCTTTGTGAACTTATCGTTTAATAGCTGCCAGGATTATATTTTTACTCACTTGAACGTAAAAGCCTTAAGACTAAAATAATTTTGAGTCTAAATTCAGTTCAGCTGTAAAATGATGATTATTTAAGATGATTTTAACTTGTTGTCTTTAGCCACCAAACTGCGAATATTTGCCCACGGTGCGCCGCGCCGGCCGGTCGGCGGCCCCTGCCGCGCTAAGCTTTCTTTTTTGGGGAAGCCCCTCAGCCTACAATTTACACGTTTCTACTTATTCTTGTATACGCCTATAGTTCTGTCTTTCGTCTCCCTTAATATGTATACAGTATACAGCAGCCCTTGTATCATGGGATAAGACCACTAACCCACCTTGGGATTACTCACACGGAATTTTTATTTCCAGCTCTACCGCGCGCCCTGACCGTAAAGTAACGCTGGCTACGTTGACATTAAGTTGCTCTTAATTTTCTTTGAAGAGCTGCTTTGTGCCGCGGTCGAGGCTGTTGAGTGTTGACAAAGGGCGTGGAAACGTCTTGGTTTTATGATGAACGTTGAGCTGAGAGTTGTGGTGGGTCTTCATTGCGATGTTTTGAAATTTGAGGTTGTTTACGAGAAGGAACCACAATAATTTCAGTGTTTTGGGAAAGAAAAAAAAGGAAAAATAAAGCAAGCAGGTTTTATTGAAATTTCGTCGTGTTTTTACGGAAAGGTGTACAGAGAAAAAACTATTTTGGTAGCGATGACTTTGGTTGGAAAAAATGACCTAGCAAAAGACTTTACAATAGGACAAACGAAATCTTTTGTTTGCTAAACGTGAAGTTCTGTGCGCCTAACCAGAGTTGATCAAATAGGAGTGTAATCGATTACACGATTACTATAGGTAATCGGTAATCGTCAAACCTTTGGATGCGATAGTTAAATATAGTCTTCACAGATAAATAGTAAACTTTAGGGTCTTTTCGATTGGATCTAATTCTCCTGCAACTAATAGGATGGGGTGGCTTGTAAAACGAGAAAGTAAAATCAGTCCTGATTGCCATAAAATCACCCTCCGAAAAAACGACGATCACGATTACTCGGTAATCGTGTAATCGATTATCAACTCTATTTGCCCAACTCTGCGCCTAACTAAAAAAAAATTCACCCAAGAAAATCTCTATAGGGGGCGTGCACCCCCCCCCCCCACGGTGTATCCGCCACTGACTGTTCGGGTGACCGTATACGTGTTACGACTTACGAGATACTTGTTTTGATGTAAAGTAAACACCAGAGACGAAGATGGAGATGTCACGGAGAGAGAGAGAGAAAGGAAGAAAGAGACGCACGCTTACGAAAACAAACGCGCGGTGAAACCAACTTGACCGCGTGACACCCCGCGGCAATTTTAATTCGAGTTAAGGCGGTTCATTTTAAATTGGCTCAAACTTATTATCTGACGGTCTCATCTTGGAGAACCAACAACCTCTCAAGCCTCACCGGGTTGATTGATGCGAGGTGGAAATATTTGCCGAGTAACAAAAACGCCTCCGCTCTAAAGAACCCCCCCCCCCGCCGCTGCTCCCTTCCCCGCCTCCACCACCAAATCCTCTGACATTCACTCTGCGCGCGCACTCTCCCTCGAATTTGAAATCATAATTAAACGTTTCTAGCGGAGCGTGCGCGCGCATGCAATGCGCCTTGACAGATTTGATCAGCATCACGATCAGCATCACGATCAGCATCACGATCTGCCAGTACGTCAGCCAACGCAATCAGCAAATTTTTTTTTTAAGTGTAAATTTTCTCACACTCGTGCTAACGAAGGTGGGCGTACGCTGCTGCTTGTCCACTTGCGGGCGTGTAAAAACAAAGAACCATCAGACTTCAGAGTTTACTCGACCTCTGCGTTGACCCCTTTCTGTTGGGCAAGATTAGTTCTATTGCCATCAGAAACCATGTCACACTGCAAAACTGCCATTATTTTTGTAAAACCTCTGCTAAGGGCCGAATTTTAACACGTACCTTGAGTTTTCCTTGACACTTAATTGGCTTAAAACGTATCATATGAAATTAATGGAGGATTAAAGGAGACTGAGTGCAAGCCAAGGGAAGATCTAGGGCGAATACGGTAAATGGGGCACTGTGAAATATTGGATTATTCTCACGGGTTTAGGGATTCTCCTGCGGAGATCGATTATATTTTACGAAGGTTTAAATAGTGGAGAATGAGAAATGTCAAGATAACTTGTAATTGTGCAAATCATTTATTTCAGAGTTAGGAATGAGTGGAACTAACTTGGTTTTTTTGCAAGAAAATATCAACACTTAAGGGGTTTTTTAAAAGCACAAAACCAAAAAGTGAACTCATGAGAATTTTCATAGATTTACTAGGAATCATAGTATCTTAATAATCGCATAATATCATAATATTTGTCGTAGGTTCACGTATATGAGAACTCATGATTTCTCTTGTCAGGTAGGCCACGCGAAACGCTTAAATGGGGCTCTCATGCAAACTTTTGCTATAAGCAAATTAATAGCCCAAACTGATGTAAAGACCAGTGGAAATCACGAAAATCACACTAATAAAGTAAAAAATCCAGTAATAAACTCACGTAACTGCTACAACGGTAAGATCTTGATGGCGGCTCAACGCAGGTATCATGGGAGGTTCCTGTCTAATTTGTCGGTTTCTCAACGGAAACACAGAGCTGTCTCAACCTAGATAGGAATCTCCCATAATACCTGCGTCTCTCCGCCATAAAGCCCGATTCTGAGATCGAATTTCGGTGCGTTTTTTAGTGTACTCTTCAATCACCTGTGCCAAACTCGATAGATTGCAAGAGCCCCATTTTTTTCTTCCGATAGTGTTCTTCTGGCACCAGTCGCACGGCCGGTGTACTAGCACTGCATCGATGAGGCCCTAGTCGACCGACTCGGCGACCCCCACGTGCCCCACGTGCACCGACAAATCGCCCCGTCCCAGAAGGCAACAAGGAAACAAGAGAACAAGGAAGGAGTGACAGAGAGGATGATCTGTTGTCGCGTCCGTGTCTTCGTCGCCAATGTGTGTGCCGCGCCTTTGCCCGTATCCCCCTTCATTCATTCATGCAACCCGCCTTGCAACCCAAGTCGTGTCCCGCTCTCGCGAATGATGAGGTCTCCTCTAGAGTCTCACGCACCAAACCCATAGCATGGCCGAAGCAGCGCAGCGCCGCGTTCCAGCCAGAGCAGAGCACCGGACGACGATCTGGACAATCGATCACCGACCACCGCTCGCTCGCTAGCTTTCAAGTTGTCAAAAAAAATAAAAATAAATAAGTCAATAAAAAAGCTAACGAGCTTGTCTTTATTCGTTACCATGACGACTGCGTGTGGACGTGTCGGGTCGACGCGACCAGGATTGGAGAGGGATCGGAGGGGAGGCGAGAAGAAGCCGCGTGAGAAAAATGTGGAAAAACCTCTTTCCGCTGCACCGGAAGTTGACGAGAGTAGGAATAATCAGAACTATGTAGGTGCAGAGATCTGAGAAACAGTGCTGCCAGCTTTGGCCTAGATTTTACTCATTTTCCATCTGATTTAATGTTAAGTGTGCAACATTTTTGCTCAATCTGACAACATTGCCTCTTTTACACGAAACTTATACTGAAAAGCAGTGTTGCAAATGGAGCTCTTGCAAACTTTTGCTGAGAGCAAACGAATAGTGTAATCTAATGTAAAAACCAGCGAAAATCACGGAAACCACACTAAAATTCAGTAATAAACTCACATAACTGCTATGACGGCAAGATCGTAAGGGCGGCTCAACACAGCTATCACGGGAGATTTCGGTCTAATCTGTCACTTTCACTATGGAAACACAGAGGTATGTCTCAATTTAGTTAGGAATTTCCCATGATACCTGCGTCTTTCCGCCATCAAGACCAATTTTGAAAGTGAATTTCGTGATTTTTTAGTGTATCTACTCATCGTCATTTTCATAGGTTTTTATGCAAGAACCAATTCTTCAATCCCGCGCTGTAGCAAAAGTTTGCAAGAGCCCCCTTTATGGCAGAAATTGTCCGAATTTCCTAATAAACACATTGTAAACTTCGCATAATTTCTACCCTAAATGGCAATACTGCTCCAAAGATTTCTTCGGACGATCAAAGTGGATCCTCTAAGTAGCTTCCAAGTGCGAACGTCTGGTGATTGGTGCGCACTATTTTGCACCTCCACCACCATAGTTTGCTGTTGACGGCCCGCAAAACTTTGATGATCATCGTTGTAGTCGGGGATCACCGTCAATCAGGGTACAAATTAATTTTCCGTTACCTACTCTACATTTGGGAAGTATTAACGTGAAATTTTATCGGTTAATTTGCAAACATTAAAAAATGATGCATGTTGCGCACCGATCACCAAATGACGTACTTGTTGGAAGCTATACTTTGATGTCTGAAGAGGTCTATTGGTTTGTCAACTAAGCGTGACGAAGCGTGAGTGACTATGCGTGACTAAGTTCGACGAAGTGTGACGGGTCACAAGCTAGGTTTTGGCGACATCACCTTTTTGCCCATGTTAAATAGCCATGAGTTACTAGTGGAGCGGCTCCAGTCTCAAAAGATGTGAAAACTCTTGAGAGCGATCGACTCCATTTGCCAAGCTGAATGGATAGAGGAGTCACAAGCTGGGGTTTGGCGACATCACCTTTTTGCCTATGTTACAATGTTACATAGCCATGCGTTGCCAGTGAAGAAGCCCCAGTTTCAAAAGATATAAAAACCCTTGAGGGCGATCGACTCCATTTGCCAAGCTGAATCGATAGAGGGGTCACAAGCTGGGTTTTGGCGACATCACCTTTTTGCCTATGTTACAATGTTACATAGCCATGCGTTGCCAGTGAAGAAGCCCCAGTTTCAAAAGATATAAAAACCCTTGAGGGCGATCGACTCCATTTGCCAAGCTGAATCGATAGAGGGATCACAAGCTGGGTTTTGGCGACATCACCTTTTTGCCTATGTTACAATGTTACATAGCCATGAGTTGCCAGTGAAGCGGCCCCAGTTTCAAAAGATATGAAAACCCTTGAGGGCGATCGACTCCATTTGCCAAGCTGAATGGATAGAGGAGTCACAAGCTGGGGTTTGGCGACATCACCTTTTTGCCTATGTTACAATGTTACATAGCCATGCGTTGCCAGTGAAGAAGCCCCAGTTTCAAAAGATATGAAAACCCTTGAGGGCGATCGACTCCATTTGCCAAGCTGAATGGATAGAGGAGTCACAAGCTGGGGTTTGGCGACATCACCTTTTTGCCTATGTTACAATGTTACATAGCCATGCGTTGCCAGTGAAGAAGCCCCAGTTTCAAAAGATATAAAACCCTTGAGGGCGATCGACTCCATTTGCCAAGCTGAATGGATAGAGGGGTCACAAGCTGGGTTTTGGCGACATCACCTTTTTGCCTATGTTACAATGTTACATAGCCATGAGTTGCCAGTGAAGCGGCCCCAGTTTCAAAAGATATGAAAACCCTTGAGGGCGATCGACTCCATTTGCCAAGCTGAATGGATAGAGGGGTCACAAGCTGGGGTTTGGCGACATCACCTTTTTGCCTATGTTACAATGTTACATAGCCATGAGTTGCCAGTGAAGCGGCCCCAGTTTCAAAAGATATGAAAACCCTTGAGGGCGATCGACTCCATTTGCCAAGCTGAATGGATAGAGGGGTCACAAGCTGGGTTTTGGCGACATCACCTTTTTGCCCATGTTGCATAGCTATGAGTTGCTACTTGCTATAAGTGCTATAATTATAGTGACGCCGCCGCGGCGAAAGGAGGCCATTCAGCGGTTATACGCTGCAACGGACTGATTTCACCATTTTTCGTGGCTCCTTAGCGCCTTCAGTTTTGATCTTTTTGAAAGAATGGTCTGAAAATTTTTTGTTGTAAATTTGACAAACTTTAATTTTGTACCAAATATTTTTTGCATTTGAGCAATGACGCTCGAGTTGTAAGCAAAATAAGCCAAAAAATGTGATTTTGACCGTCATTCTGGAAAATGGCGGCTTTTCCGTCCCTCTGCTTCGTACTCAAAGTTCAGACTCGGATTTAGCGACCTGAAATACACAAAAATCGACTCTCAGACATAATTCTCCACCTGTTGCAAGCTATGGTCTATATTATAACTCTCCATTGCTTGGACTAATGTGGGAAAGTGAGCATATTTGCGACAATCTTCGGCACCCGGCCGGGCTATGAATGTTGTGAGTAGTGTGGTGTGGGTTCATCCTTGATTTTTTTAAAAAAAAAAAAAAAAAAAAAAAAAAAAAAACTAACCTCGAAAAACACGTTCAGTATCTTGGAAAGTGAGTTACGATTGCCAATTTATGCTGGTAAACTCCAAATCTTATATGAGAGTATCCGATCTGATTGTGTTTTTCTGCGTGATCAATTCCCATTCTTTTTACCGTGGCTAATGATTTGAAATAATTTTTGTTCCAGGTATGTTATTCAAGATATACTTTTCGCAGTTTGAATCAAAACCAGTAAGTTATAAATTTATGCATTCAACTCTTTAAGGACTTAGGCTTTTCTATGGTTATAGCTAGTTGGGTTAGATCCTAATCACTTGCAGTGATCGTGGCCAGTGGCGGATTCAGAAAATTTTTCTGGGGGGGGGGGGGCACGCCTGTGAATTTTGAATTTTGAAGCGTCGGTGGAAGCAATGTCGGGCTATTTTCTTTTGGAAAAGGCAAAATTGGAGGCTGCGGGGGGGGGGGGGAGGGGCTCTGATCGTGGCCAAAGTTATGTGATAGCCCCTTCCACCATCTTTCTGAAAACAAACTTTCAAATGATCAGAGAGAAGGAGGTGATGAAGGGGAGGGGAAGGGAGAGAGAGAGAGAGCGAGCGAGCGAGCGAGAGAGAGGGAGAGAGAGAGAGAGGGAGTGAGTGAGTGAGAGAGAGATCAAGACCTCTGGCTCCGGATGAAAAAAAACAACAGTTTCGTTACCGTATTTCGTATTTAATCGCTGTTACTCTTTACACCTGCAGCCAGCTCGATGGTGGGCTGCGTTTAGTTTGATGCGAAGCTATTGAATAGTACCGCGGACGAGTGTCACCGCGGAGGACCGCGCATTGGACAAAAATTTGCAATTTGGTGGCTAAAAATCAGCAAGTTAAAATCACCTTAAAAGAATTATTATTTTGAATCTGAATTCATTTAAGACTCTCTATACGCACACTCTTCTGCTGCTAGATAAAGGACCATATCGGAAGTAATTCAAAGTAGTAAAAATTATTTCTGGGAGCTTTTAAAAGGTAAGTTAGTTTGGGCATTGGCGAATCCAGGAAGTTATCATTCTCTCTCTTTCCTCGTTAGAATGCGTGTGTTAGAAAAAGACAGATCAGGTGCAGTCACGTGATTTTCGCCCCTTCTTCTATCCTCCTCTAACACATGCGCTCTAATAGGGAAAAAGAAGAGAAGGTAAATTACTTGGATCCGCCAGTGAGTTTGGGCATTTTTACATTCTCACAACGAACAAAGTTAGAAATAGAGGAAGTATTGCCATGACGTAGAGATTTTCAAGGTATTTTGTTTCGATGCTTGGCCCTCTACTAAATTCATGATAGTTACGAAATAATTGACTCTCATCATGCCAAATACTATCTTAAAGAATATTCATCCATTAAGTTAATTCAATATTATTTAACCATATCTGGCTTGGAGATGTAAATGCACACACTTTCTGTGGCGTCTGTCTGTAGCCATAAAACGTGAAACCCATCATCACTTTTGAACTATTGATCCATATGCATCCAAATTTTGCAGAGATGTTGCTTTTAATATTCACAGTGGTACTTTCTTTTTCGTTTTTTTCAAATTTTATTTTTTAGGTTAGTTATGGATGAAAATGGTCTCCATTAAAATCAATGAGGAAAATGGGTCAAAAAAAGGAAAAATTTAAATATTTCTAAAATGAATCATTGGATCTGGATTAAAATATTGAAGGGGGTCTGGGGGTCCCCCCAGCATATTGAAGGGGGATCTGGGGGTCCCCTCCAGAATATTGAAGGGGGAGCTAGGGGTCTCCCCCAGAATATTTTAGGGGGTTTGGGGGTCTCCCCCACTTTAAATTTGATATGAGAAAGTATTCGTAGGGCACTCCCTACAGTTTATTCGTTTTTCTGGTTTTCGACTGCCAAAACGATCATTTTTACCACTGTGGGAGGACGTACGCCGAGGATTCGGAATTAAATCGAGGATAGAGGCAGTTTAACGGCAAACGCTTGTCCTGGCTGCTGAAGAGTGTACCGGGACCCGATGGCGCAGTTGCAGTTGGTGGGGAGGGGGGAGGGGGTGTTCGGTGTTCGGTGTTCACTCTTCAGAGTGTCGGGACATCGCTGCTAACAAATACGGGGTTGCGATTAAACCATTATCGGTGTGAATTAGTCATTGATAAGGTCGGGAACCGAAAGAGAGTGAGAGAGACTCGATTCAAGTCGGAGAGAGTCAGAGAGAGAGAGATAGAGAGAGATTTATCTGTTTATTCACAGAACCCGGCCTCGGCACCTCCAAGCCTCGAACTGCGATGCGCTCTGTATCCTCATTTGCCAGATCTCCCACTCTTCACTAGATTTTGAACCGACCGACCGTTTTGGTGATAACGTCACGATCACTCATGAAGTTACCCCGAAGAAATTATCACAATGGGGCTCTTTCAAACTTCTGCTGAGCAAATAAATAGTCCAATCTGATATAAAAACCAGCGAAAATCACGAAAAAAGTAAGTCTAAAGTTCAGTTATCAACTCACATACCTGCTAAAACGTCAAGTTCGTAACAAATGGCGATTCAACGCAGGTATCGTGGGCGGTTCCTGTCTAATTTGTCACTTTCTTTAAAGGCCTTCGCACACGCTCAAAATAGGATCGTCAAATTGGCATCGGTGAGCTGAAATCCTCCGTAAGCAGTAAAATTACCAACCTGACATTTCCCAAATTCAAACATTACCTGCGGGCCGATCATTTACTTCATCGTTAAACCGATCGTTAAGATTTATGAGTGATTCTATTGGTCGAAAAATGTAAAACTTGGCCGTTGCTATGGTAACCATTGTTAAAGTAGCCGCTTTTTAAAGGTTACTCATGAATCACCTTTATTGAACGGACATAGCAACAGCCAAGTTTTGCAATTTCCGACCAATAGAATCACGCCCAGACAATCTTAACGATCGCTTTAACGATAAAGTAAATGATCGGCCCGCTGCGCTGGACCAAAACCCCTAAAAAACGGGGTTTATTTGTTTTGTTGACAGTAGATTGGTGAACAGATGACACATCATCCATCGTCAAACAATTCTGCAGTTTGACGGACCGTCAAATTTCACAATTGTTTGACAACGTTTTAACCAACGGAACACGCAACTGTTGGCTCACCTGCCGTTTTGTGGTGGATCTTTGCTCACCGATGCCAATTTGCCGATCCTACTTTGAGCGTGTACAAAGGCCTTAAGGAAACGCAGAGATATGTCTCAATTTAGATAGGACTCCCATGAAACCTGCGTCTTTCCGCCATCAAACCCGATTCTGTGAGTGAATATAACGTGGTTTTTTAGTGTAGGTAATCATCGTCATTTTTACAGGTTTTTAAGTAAGAGTCAATTTCTCAATCCCCTGTAGCAAAAGTTTGCAAGAGATCTCCATTTATTATATTGAACGACACCGAATTCGTCCTTGTCTTACGCACTATTTCGTATGGGCACATCCCTGCCATCTTGGGGTAAAGAAATTTCCCCTGAGTCAATATTTCACTGCGCAGTTTCTTTAACACAAACGAATCAATTTTTAAATTTCAAGCGTTGCAGTCAGATATTGTGGACTATTTTCTGTTTAAAAATTCAAAAATTCAAACTTTGAGGCTTCTGGGCGTTTGTGTCTGGGGGGGGGGGGGGGGTTCCCTCCTCGTGGATCCGCCTCTGTTAGCCCCTCTTCAATTACACGTAGTTTGCTCTATTTACAGGGAACCTAATTTAGAACACTGACTTTTGGCGCTATCTATCGTGAATCTGTGATAGTTTTGCGTGGAATCTCGTTACATGCGTGCTTCAATGGGCTCGCGGTATACGACTTCGCAACAGTTAATATTTTTCGAGCATCCCAGATGCTCTTTTCATGATGAAATCAGGAAGGGGTCCGCGTCTGGACTCGGAGTTGGGTCCTTGGGGCGTCAGAGAATGCGGTTTTCTGGGAGAAGTGCAAAGAGAATCGCTCTTCGCTGGGGTCGTGTGATTCCCTCAGCGGTGCGCGGACGCTGTGGAAACCGATATTTCAACAATCATCATCAGTTGAACTTGCAATGCTTCACCTCAGAAATCGACCCCCAATCACTAGAGGGTATCGACGTATATAACTGTAGAAGATCATTCGTATTTGGGAGTGTGTGTGTGAGTGAGAGAGTGTATGTGTGTTTGTAAAAGTAAGTGTGAGAGGACTGCATTTTCTTTTGATATCGCGGCGAGCTATAGACTATACACGAGACACTGAGCACCAGAGGCACTCGAAATAAGTGAATGGGAAGTACATTTTAGATTACCTCTTATCTCGAGTGGTTTGCTTTCATTAAAAATGCGGTGTCTCATTCATATCGTCTGCCTTCATCGCATTGGCGTCGTCCGTTTCCCCCGAAAATCGACAACTCGTCGATATTGGACGCGTTCATTTGTCGATTGATATCGTGACGTTTCCGATCCTTTTTTTTATTCCGTTATTCCATGCGTCTCGTTTTTTCAGCTGCTTTGTGTGTGTCCTCCAGCCCTCCAGCCTCCATCCCTGCTGCTCGGCCCCAAAACTTTGTCCGAGGACGAAACAAGTAAAATAAACTGTAGGGAATATCCTACGAACACATTCTCACGTGAAATTTATTCTGGCGGAGACCCCAAGACCCCGTTCAATATTCTGGGAAAGACCTCCATACCCCCCTTCAGTATTCTGGGGGAGACCCTCACCCCAGACCCCCAGGCCCCCTTTGACATTCTGCAGGGGGAGACCAGTGGTGTAGCGTGCACTTTGGCAACATTCTATTGTGTCCATTGAAACCCGCGTAAATAGTCGACTGCGAAGTTGTTCACCGAACACCCAATAGTTCGATATATTTCATAGGTTGAAATGGACTAACTGCAACGTTGCCAAATTGCACGCTCCGCCACTGGGGGAGACCCCCAGACTCCCGATTGATATATTTATCCATATCCTCCATTTTTGAAGTACATAAAGTTTTCCTTTTTTTGAACTATTTCCCCATTGATTTTAATGGAAACCATTTTTCATCCATAACTAACCTAAAAATTAAAATTTCAAACAAACAAAAGTTCCTCTGGGGAATATTAAAAGCAACTTTTCTCCGCACAATTTGAATGCCTACGGATTAAAGGATCAAAAGTTATGGCAGGATACAGACGGGCTCACAGATTACGGACGCCACAGAAATTGTATGCATTTACCGCACAAAACCACTTATAATTAAAAAATATTGAAATTTCATGGATGAATGTTCTTTAGGATAGTAATAGGCATGATAGGAGCCAATTATTTTCTAATTATCAAGATTGACTTACTTCGTCGTAGTGGACCATGTATCGAAAGAAAATACAATGAAAATCTCTGCGCCGTCGCAATACTTTCTCAATTTTTTTCTAACTTTGTTAGAGTGAGAAAGTAAAAATCAATAACAAGTAATATAGTAAAGTTACAATAGATCTGTTGCGCAACTATAATTTCGTTTTCCTAAAGTGATATACAGGGTGTCCCAAAATTGATAGTAAATATTTTACCACGTATTTTTGGGGCCAAAATAAGACTTTTTTTTCCTATGAACCGTGTCCGAAAAAGCCCCCCCTGGGAGCTACAGCCCCCAAAGTTTTAAAAAAAATCGGTTTTTTTCTTCGATTCTAGCAACGGATCTCCGTAAAAATGGATGCAAATTGGTTTCCAAAGGTAATTTTAGGCGTTCTTTCCGATTCCGGGGTTTTGAAAATTTCCGAAAGGGTCAAGAAAAGGGGGTTTGAGGGGTTCAAATTTTAAATTGAATAATTTTTAGTGCTCCGTAAGAAAATGAGAAAAATAAAAAGAATCTAATGGAACAAACAAAGGAACATTTTGATATCTTGTGTTTTTTCATAAGACACACGGGAAACGAGTAAAATCGATTTTTCGCCGGGAGCGCACAGCCCGATAGCGCTGCTCTGTGCACTCACTGACTCACGATCGACTCGACGCAACGCGGCACTGAAACAGCGCTATCGGGCCGTGCGCTCCCGGCGAAAATCGATTTTACTCGTTTCCGTGTGTCTTATGAAAAAAACACAAGATATCAAAAATGTTCCTTTTGTTTTGTTCCATTAGATTCTTTTGTTATTTTTCTCATTTTCTTACGGAGCACTAAAAAATTATTCAATTTAAAATTTGAACCCCCCTCAAACCCCCCTTTCTTGACCCTTTCGGAAATTTTCGACCCCGGAATCGGAAAGAACGCCTAAAATTACGTTTGGAAACCAATTTTCATCCATTTTTACGGAGATCCGTTGCTAGAATCGAAGAAAAACCGATTTTTTTTAAAAACTTTGGGGGGCTGTAGCTCCCAGGGGGGGCATTTTCGGACACGTGTTCATAGGAAAAAAAAGTCTTATTTTGGCCCCAAAAATACGTGGTAAAAATATTTACTATCAATTTTGGGACACCCTGTATAGCATATATTGACGGGAAATGAATCTACGTACCATGATTTATGGTGATCCTCGACATCATCAATGATCATCGATGGGCAGTCATTCGTCAAACTACACCTACCACCAAATCCAAATGTAGGCTACTTTGAGGATCCAATTTTATTTTCTGTAGAGGCTTAAAAATAAACTCCGTGTTTCATATTAACTAAATCTAATTAGTATCGGATTGGCTTATTTTGTTGTGTCTTTCAAATTTACCAAGCACATAGCGTCAAGGGATCTGAGGTTTATTTTACTCATATTGGATTCAAAAATAAAGTTTGCTTTACTTTTAATTTTTTCCTTGGGAGGTATAGATAGGTACGCGCATATTGTAGGCGCCGGTCCTAAAATAACGTTGCGCATGTGTTGCGGGTATTATTGAAGCGGGCTAAAAGTTGATACACCGAGTCACCGAGCCCTATGCACCGTTGCCATGATGCTGAAAAAAAAAAACTCGCAAAACATTCAAACATCAGCGGACTCGTAAGTTTTGTACAATCAAACCAATAATCACAAATATATCATCACAATAAAATTAAGATTTTAGTTTATTTATGATTGCTCTCGACTACAAAAAAGTTGCGTTCCACGTTCGGTGACAGGACTTGGTGACTAGCAGTTGCCTGTTTCATGCTTCAGAAATTGCGTGCGCGCTATTTAAATTTACTTATTTTAAAAAGCCTTCAACAACCATATTTGAGTGGTTGTTAAAGGTACTTAGTTTGCTCATCGGGTTTAATCGGTCCAAATGCGAAGTGGAACTCGTGTTCAACATAAATTACTGTAGCATCAAAACTTTTCAAAAGACTCATTGAAAAAAAAATATTCTTCTGAAAATGGTCAGAGAATTAATTATGACAGTTTTCAGTAGAATTTTGGCCATTTTAGTCAGACTGACTTTTGTTAAATTTGTGCTGATTAATCCGGCATATTTTACTCAAAAAATCCTTTAGAAATTCCAGAATAATTTCTGCGGAAAAACACAAATTCTACACAAGCAGATCAGGACTCTCCTGAAGACTGTCATAATTTCTTCTGGGGAGCTTTCTATCTGAGTTCTGGCCAATTTTAGTAGAACATTTTTCTTCACGTACCATTGATATCCAATAGGTCAATATTTGCTCCATATCAATCTATAGAAAATAATAGATTCTTATGCGGTTCGATAGACTTATTGTTAGAATAATAATCGATGATTTTGATTAGGTTCAAGTGGGATTAAAACAAACATCGGTTGTTCCTGGGCCACATGCCGACTTTGCATTTGTGCGTCATTTATGAGGGATGGGTGAAAAGCTGCATTTTTCATCTGAAATTAAATCGACACTCTTGCGTAGATTCAAATGGCGGTGGAAGGAGGGGGTGAGGGGGATAATCGATCGTTTGCACAAGCCGCAACTAAATTTGGCAACATTGCAGGCGGGTCTAATGATCGTTTCCGGATTACCCGCACGCACGAGGGACATATAGAACAGGGCAGGACAGGAGGGACAGGACGTTAACAAGACGCACATGGCCGGAGGTGTTGCTCAAAAATGCTACCATGCCAAGCGATCAGAGCTGTCGTTTTGAGTCTAACAGTAAGTACACGCTTTCCCCCATTCAACTCCGCGTTCCATTTTTTTAATTTTCCGCCGAGTTTGGCAACATTACAAGTGACACGCGTCTAGTCCGCCATCCTCCTTTGATGAACGCAACCCGCGAGCGGCCGACGTCACACCGTTTGATTTTGCGTCTCGCGCGTTTGACGAAGGAGGAGGAATACGGGAGGAGGAGATCGGTGGATACAGGAATTCGCCTTTCTCTCTCTCTCCCTCCCCCCCCCTCCCCTCTCTCTCTCTCTCTCTCTCTCTTTCTCTCTCTCTCTCTCTCTCTCTCTCTCTCTCTCTCTCTCTCTCTCTCTCTCTCTCTCTCTTTCTCTCTCACCCTCTCTCCACCCCCCACCCCTTTGGAAGGGTGTGTAAGAGTAGGACGGAGATAGGGGCTGAAGTCACGTGATAGCCCTCTCTCTGGTATCCTTTTCTAACACGTATGTCCAAACGGAGGCTAATGAGAGAGAAAGACACATTTTTGTATCCGCCCATGGATGAGAATTAGGGAGAATCGGGGCTATCCAGAATTAGCCGTGCGAGGTACGGGCGGGGCGGAACGCCACTTTCGTCCAGGGGGTGGATACAGGCCACGGGACACGCGGACTGAGCCAGGCAAGCCTGGCGGGGGGGGGGGGGGGGGGGGGGCTCGAAAAGAAAAAGACACCGCTCAAATAAATTAGCCATTAATACTGACCACACTGCATTCACAATCGCGTGCGGTTCACGCTTCTCGCCCCCCCCCCCCCTCTTCGGGTGACTGATGGGAGGGGGAGACGGGAGGCCTAGAGACCGAGCGTGAGAGGGCCCCCTTGTATGTGTGGTGGGGGGGGGGGGGGGGGGGTGGGAGTCTTACCGCGTATTGTGCCTTTTGTGAAACGGAGTTTACGGAGGTAACGTAATGGGTGGTAGGAAGGGGAGGGGGGGAGAGTGAAGTAGTGTGTAGGTAGGCGTGATCTCGCGAACTCAAAGTGTGTGAAATTTACTGTTTGGGCCTTCGCTGCGGCTATACGCCTGGAGACCTGCGAAAGAAGCCGCTGCCGCGCGTCCGTATTTTGGCCAATTTTTGACTTCGTTAATTACTCCTCCGGATCTCGAAATAACTCCTGTTGAAGTTGAGACGAGGCATCAAAGAGTGTGGAAAAGGGTGTGGGTGCAGGCGTGACCGCGAGTCATACCGCCGCACAGTGGAGAGTTTCAATGGGATGGGTCGGACATTGAAAATATTACTGAAATGGGTCTGTTGCACACACTTCGGCTACAGCATTTATACTTATCAATTCCTATGTAAAAAGCCGAGAAAATAACTATGGCAGCATCAGAAAACACTAAAATTCAGTATTAAGCTCACAAATTGCGAAAAACACTAGACACTATTCACCCCTGTATCTTTCCACCACGTGCACGATATTTCGCGAAATTAGCGCGGCACATTCAAATAATCACGGCCGACTGTCATCACAGCTGACTTCATTAACAAATAAACAGTAAACACTGACGGCGTCTGCTATAATTCTTACGTTTCAATATCCTCAATTCCTCACAAAAGGTTGTGAAAGGTACGGAGATCGATATTTGTGTCGAAAACTTATCAAAATGAAACAATAACACACAGGAGATCCAAGGATGATTCCAACTTCGATCATCATGCTTGGAAATCCTGTGTGTTATTGTTTCATTTTGATAAGTTTTCGACACAAATATAGATCTCCGTATACCTTTCACAACCTTTTGTGAGGAATTGAGGACATTGAAACGTAAGAATTCGAACAGACGCCGCCAGTGTTTACTGTTTATTTGTTTACGAAGTTAGCTGTGATGACAGTCGGCCGTGATTATTTGAATATGCCCCGCTAATTTCGCGAAATATCGTGCACGTGGTGGAAAGATACAGGGGTGAATATAAATAGTGTCAAGTGTTTTTCGCAATTTGTGAGTTTAATACTGAATTTTAGTGTTTTCTAATTCTGCCATTGTTATTTTCTCGGCTTTATACATAGGAAATGATACTTTCAAACGCTGTAGCCGAAGTGTGCAACAGACCCATTGCAAATTTAAATGTTTTTACAGTCAAAAAACAAACTATTAAGGATGATTCGTGTAGGAAATTTTGCAATAAAACCAATGAAACCACTTTCAAATGTCTACGTTGCGTATTCATAAAGACAGAGACATTTAAAGTTTTCACGTCATGTCCGGTTTCTCCCATAGAATCATTCCACTGTGCGCCGCCGATCAATGGATCCAAGAAGTATGGAATTTATTTCCCGGACATAATTTTACGAGTAAAAATCCAAATCATGAAGCGTAAAAATGTCAAGATAACTTATAAAATGTGCAAAATCATTCATTTCAGAGCTAGGAATGAGTGGAACTAACTTGGTTGTTTTGCAAGAAAATATCAACACTTTAATGTTTTTAAAGCACAAAACCAAAAAGTGAACTCATGAGAATTTTCATAGATTTACTATAGGAATCATATAGTATCATAATAATCGCATAATATCATAATATTTGTCATGGGTTTACGTATGAGAACTCATGATTTCCCGTGTCAGGTAGGCCACGCGCAACGTAGAACCCTTTTGTATCTTGAAGGTACAAATTTGTACCACTAACTTAACATGGTTTTAAATGTATTTTTAAAGAAATCACTTTGCACATCAAACGAAAACGAGAAAAGTTCATTCTATTTATTGAGATTGATAAATTAATTTGTGAGAAGGGTTTATAATATTGCCGGATTTAAAGGGTTACATGGGGCTCTTGCAAACTTTTGCTATAAGCAAATAAATATTCCAACCTGATGTAAAGACCAGCGGAAATCACGAAAATCACACCAAGAAAGTCTAAAATTCAGTAATGAACTCACATAACTGCTACAACGGCAATATGGTAATAGCGGTTCGACGCTGCAGGTATCATGAGAGATTTCTGTCTGTGTCACTTTCTCTACGGAAACACAGAGATATGTTTCAATTTAGATATTGGAATCTCTCATGATACCTGCGTCTCTCCACCACTAAGCACAATTCTGAGAGTGAATTTCGTGATTTTTTTAGTGTACTCATCGCCATTTTTACAGGTTTTTATGCAAGAATCAACTCTTCAATCCCCTATACAGCGAAAGTTTGCAAGAGCCCCATTATAATAATGGTAAAAGACGATAAGTATTACAGGTTGCCTATAAACCAAAATCTAAGGAGTCGACTGACATCGTTTAATTCGTTGACTGTACTATGACTTGCAAAAGAAAGTATATCCTGTTAGCAGTAGCATCACGTGAGCTGCAATAAATCGATTCTCCTCCATTTAAACTCATGAAAACAATCAATTTTCAGGAGGTTCACTGTGCACCCCCAAAATCGATTGTTTTTGTAGATTCAAAGGGAAAGAGAACCGATTGATCGCAGTTTACGCGGCGCCACTGCCTGTTAGAAATTTTCATTCCTCCATTTCTTGACCAGTTTTGAAGAATTTTGCAGTTTTCAGGTATTTCAGAGTCTAACAGAATTGCCACTTGAAAGTATATCTTAAAAAATCTAGGAATCTTTGGAAACGAATGGACAAAACTATTAAGGGTAGTTTCAATCACAAGTCTTTCTTTTGCAGGTCGTAGTACAACCCAAAACCTATCTGTCCCGAATGTTTTTGGAGCCAATTATCTAAATTTATCAAAAATTCTCGGCTTCACAACCCGAGAAAATCGATGAAAAAAAAAAAAAAAATTAACTCTCTCATACCTGGTGTACATTTTAATGTACATCTGAATAACATAGAATCTTATGGAGAAAATGAAAGTATGATACGCACATCTTATGCATGGTAACAGGCATGAGAAAATTCAAGGGTGGTTTCAATCAGAAGTCTTCTTTTGAAGGTCGTAGTACAACCCAAAACCTATCCGTCCCCAATATTTTTGGAGCCCATTATCTTAATTTATCAAAAATTCTCGACTTCACAAACTGAGAAAATCGATAAAAAAAATTAAATTAACCCTTTCATACCTGGTGCACCTACTTACATTTCAATGTAGGTATACATCTGAATAACATAGAATCTTATGGAGAAAATGAAAATATGATATGCACATCCTATACATGCATGAGAAAATTGTGTCCAGATCAGCATCAATGATGGCCAAAAAATCTGTCCCTGAACGAAAAGTATTTTCAGGTATGAAAGGGTTTTTAACCTTACAATGACGTATGTGCTTGCGGATCAGCCAAATCTTCACCTACTTTATTATCATGAAAACACAAATACACGCGTCCCGCCGTGAAATCCCCCGATTAATCACAAAGCTCATATGCTTTCTCCCTCCTTTATTTTAGTTTCATTTTTCTATTTCATTTCACTTATTTCTTCTTATTCCTCAACGAGAGTAGAGATAAATGGAGCGAGATAAAAGTAAATAATTTACAAGTTAATGAGAAATGCATTTATTAAAAAAAAAAAATGTGCAAATGCAAGCCATGCGCAAAGCAAGCTGCGCGGTGGACTGCTTGCGTCCGCTCTCCATGCATCCAGTCGTGTTGCTCGCGATAACGGTTGATTGGGTCACTAGGGACAGAGAGATAAGGAAGCAGTTGAAAATTGTGTAATTCATTCCTTGTTTTTTCGCCAAGGCCGCCGAGAGAAATTTAATGTATGCAACCATTGATCATTTCATGAACTTTGTCTATGTATAAGATTCGAGCCAAGATTGCATACGTCCACTGGCGCAACCAGGATATCTTCCGTCTCTCTCATTTCCCATTGGAATGTATGAGTAGGAAAAGGACAGAAGGAGGGGGTTTTATCCCTTTGTCCATCCTTGTCTAACATACGTTTCTTAATGGAGAAAAGAGAGAGATGAAGAAACTCTCGGTGCGCTACTGCATACGTCAAAGAGTCTTCTATATCCAATGCAAAAAAGTATTACTTTATTGTCCTCCCCGATGTATTCAAGCCACGTTAAAAGAAGAAGGTGACGCCTTTTTAGGTACGGTGTTATAGCTCGTTCAAAAGGCCGCGTGCCGTGTATAATTTATTTACGTATCGCAGACAGAAGTATCGTTCGGAATTAATTAAACTCTTGGCTGCTTTCTTGTGTCTTTTAATTAGAATTTTCTGAAATCGGCCATGTTAAGTTTATATGCATATCCGTGTCTGTAACGGTATTTTATGCGCTGAAATTTCATTTCGCGAACTTTGCTGCAGTAGCTTTTGCGTCTTTTTCGATTGAGAACGAAGTTCTTGTAAATGCAGCTGGGATCAAATCATTGAAAAAACACGCTATGGAAAAAAATAATTCCTGAATTTAAGATGATTCCAAGGTCGATTAGTTCCAACCGTGGACACCACGTCGCGCTGCTCAAAAAGTCGACAGTTTTTAGCTACAATTGACGAATTTACGCTGAAAACACTTCGAGGAACGTCCGCACATGCGAGCATACTTCAGGAAGATACCCTGAAAGTTTCAAGCTGAAACACTCAAAAATAAAGCTGGAAATTATGAAGTAGGAAAATTTCCATAAGCCTCATTGAGTGTGAGTGAGGTAGATAAATATATTATCACTCGCACTTACTCTCACTCACTCTCACTCACTAAGCTTATGGCTTTACAAATTTCATAATTTACGGCTTTAATTCTATACCAATTTTCCTCGTTTTAGGCTCAAAAAATCCATTAAAATTTTTGCTGGTACTGACGTTATTGGATTTTGCGTTTTATCTATGTTTTCAGTTTAAAACGCCAAGAACACGACTTTTCCAAAAAGCGACTAGTGGCGCTATCCATCGGATTGAAGTATGGAAAAGTTTCGCCTGGAACCATAAAATGTCTATTCTGTCCAGTCGTTTTACTTGACATTTCTGGTGTTCTTTTGTCAGAATCTGATAATACCACAGAATTTCTTTCCTCCAAATGTTGAAGAACTGTGGAACCCTCGGGGACAAAATAATGTGAGACTTCTCCTGATGGTAGGCTACCTGCAATGCATATCTCAATGAATTTCAAGATTGCTAATGCGGCTGGTGGTGGCGCGGTGTGACCTGTTCCTAATCTAAAATCAAAGCCTGCCATTCTTTTTTTCTCGGCTACAGAAGCACTAGATTTCTAAAACTTCCCTCGGTTTACATGTCGAAGTGCTTACGGTAATCTTTTTTTTTCCAGCGAATGGACCTGTAGAAATTGATGTATCAAGGTTTTTGGAAAGTCTCAAGCAATTTTACGAATGCTAAATCTGTAAATATTTCTGTTTTAATAAGTTTCTCCAGATTTCTGTTTTGGCAATGAATGGGGGCTCTTGCGAACTTTTGTTACACGGGTTTGAAGAGTTGATTCTTGCCTAAAAACCTATAAAAATGACGATGAGTACACTATAAAATCACGAAATTCACTCTCAGAATCGAGCCTAATGGCGGTTCGACGCAGGTACCATGGGAGATTCCTATCTAAATTGAGACATACCTCTGTGTTTCCAAAGAGAAAGTGGCATATTAGATAGGAATCCCCCATGATACCTACGTCGAACCGCCATTACGATCTTGCCATTTATGTAGTTATGTAGATTTATTACTGAATTTTAAACTTTCTCAGTGTGATTTTCGTGATTTTTGCTGGTTTTTACATCAAAATGGACAATTCATATTATTTGCTCACACCAAAAGTGTGCAAGAGCCATTGCCATTGCCATTGCCATTGCCAAGGGCCATTGCCGCTTTCTGCCGCCGTTAAAATTATTACGTTCAACCTTATGGGTGACGTAGGGTGACACGGGGTGACTTAGGGGGAGAGTCCGTTAAAAGTAAAAAGAAATGATTAAATATACTATTTAAAAAAATCTATAATATAATCCTTGTTTTTTGTTTGTTTTTTTCATTTCCCATCGATTCCGCGAGCAAAGTCTGATGTTTTGTTAAATGCTGCTTTTTGTCTCCTAAGGTCAAAACTATTACCAATATTAAAATATCAACCTTCAGTCCATTTAGTTTGTCAGTTATTGCCCATTAATTTAATTATCCTTGTATCTCTCTCCATTCTTTATGTTCTATAGGGAGCGTGTTGAAAGTAACACCAGGATCGTCCCTCGCGGGAATATAAGACATATTAGTGAGTCTCTTTCGCACATATAAAAGTTTTGTAAAAATCCTTTTGAAATTCCTCCCATACCCTGCAGTGAAGACACGTATCAATAAACCGTTTAGTATTCGATATCCGGGCCATTAACTAAACGGGGACTCATCGCACGGCGGAGGGATCCACCCAGTCTGGACCCATTCATTTCGTCATCGGGCCCAACAACACTAGACAGACGTTAGACATAAATCTAACAGAACGCGAAAATTGGATTCTTCGACTTTCTGACCGCGCCGCAGAAGAGGAGTTTTTGCTCTCTCCAAACTGAACCGATATTTTATCGAGAATCGAATTTCACAAAAGGACCTTCCTAGTTAATGATTCAAGCGGAGCCGATTGATTGAATGAATTGGGGTGAATGAAAGTGTCCGTCGTGAGATCTCGTACGTATGCGTGACGTGTGTATACTATACAGTACGAATTGCACGTGTGTGGAAAAGAGCTGTCTAAAGTCTAATGTGTCCTTCCGTAGCGTGAGAATAGTGTCATTTGCGAAACATATGCCTTTTCGATCGATATAATGTCGATCGAGATAAAAGGACTGAAGGTGTCAATATACAGATATACGTTCAGCTTTTGTTTTGAATATTTGTCCGATGGGGTAGGAATAGATGATAGACAGAAGGGCTCTTTAAACATGAGACCCGCTCTTAACTCGAATTTTTAGCGCTATTTTAACGCCCGTTTTTCGGTTGGAGCACACCTAATGTTTTTTTTTCTTAACCTATTCCCAGCTACTGCCTCTTCTTGTAACAGAAAACAGAGAGGGGAGCTTGAACTTGAGGTCAGTGAAGCGGTTCTTGGGATGGTTTAATTGAAGGGATGCTCTGAGCTCTCGCTCGGTTCTCCCTTTGCTTGAAGTTTCTCGTGTCGACAATCGGACGGACACCCTGTTTTGCTCCTGTCGTTGTATTTAAGTGTCGAGGCGCCCCCAGTTCTAGGCTATAAATGGACGCCCGACTTTTAGCCTCGAAATTCTCGCATTCTTCCTTTTTCAAGGCATTAAATCAGCCCCAGTGTCTAATGGCGTCTCTTAATTGCATAGTTTTCCTTCTACTCGGACTACCCACCCAGCCTCCCCCCTCCCCCCTCCCCCATTCACTCCGCCACCCTCTCACCGTCATCGGGGCGCAGGACCCGCAGGCGAGAACCTCTGTACTCACTACTCATCCAAAGCAGCTTCGGCGATGTGGAGAGTTCCTTTCTCTTCTCCAAGTTCGCTATTAATCAAATTAAAAACATAGCGCATAAAAGTTTTTCGAGGGAGCTCGTTACACTCGCCGGGCCGGGCTGGGCGCCGAAGATGTTTTTGGTAGCCCCGTCACGTATGAATCGCGTTGTGTTTTCGGCCCCCGCCCTGCCCCGCACTCCCCCTCCCTCCGCCCATCGAAACGGAGAGAATAATTCTTTTCGCCCGCAGCCTCATAGAGCCCCGCGAGATTATGCAACCTGCGTTACGGATTAGGGGTCGCTCTCTCCCTCCTCCCTCCTCTTCTCATCCTTCAGGCGAGGTTATGCAAACTGCAGAGGAATAGTTTCTTTAGCTGCAGTTGAATTACGGGTTTAAGTGGCTCAAAGTTCACGTAGCTCTCATTCTTTCCCTCAAGTTCTGTACTTATTTCGCGGTGTTGCCCGATTGAGCGTGAGAAAATGCATCTAGTAGTAAGAGCAGAGCCAAAGCCAGGAAAAACACAGGAACAAATATAGTCCAATCTGATATAAAGACCAGCAGAAATCGCGAAAATCACTCTGAGGAAGTCTAAAAGTCAGTAATAAACTCAACTGCTATATCGGCAATATCGTAGGCGGTTCAACGCGCAGGTATCATGGGAGATTCCTGTCTATTATTTCACTTTCTTTGCGAAAACACAGAGATACGTCTCAAATTTAGATGTAGGAATCTCCCATGATACTTGCGTCTCTCCGCCATTAAACCCGATTCTGAGAGTGAATTTCGTGATTTTTAGATTACTCATCGTCATTTTTACTGTTTTTTATGCAAGAATCATCTCTTCAATCCCCTACAGCAAAAGTTTGCAAGAGCCCCATTAGTCTCTCTTTCTCTTCGCCCATTCACTGAGAAAAATTTCCTGTTGCCGTAACCTGACGTCTGTTTAATGCTGATTTAACCGGAACTCCTGTTAATTTAAGAAGAAATTCGTGTTATTTCAACTGGGATTCTTGTTACTTCCATAGGAATTCCGGTCAAGTAACAGGAAGTAACATTTTGCGTAAATTGTTCTCGCAAACCTCATATGTGTATCTTAGATGGACGCCAAAACTTCAACGGGGTTGAGGCAAAAGGTACTTTTTCAACGAGGGACCTCGGAATGTTCTCGTTCACTTTGAATAGATACGAGGAATGGGTAAACCCCACCGGCCCAGACTTTCAAGAACTTTCGATTTTTTTTTGGGGGGATACCCTACTCCCTGGTACGAGTATTTACTAAAATACATGTGTAGATTTGAGAATTATGGGTATTCAACGCACTTCATTGCAGCGACGGACCCAAAATATTTTTCTCGGGGGGGGGGGGGGGGGTGGCACGACACGCCTGTGATTAATTTTGAAATTTGACGCGTCGGTGAAAGCAATTTCGGGCTATTCTCTGTTGATAGAAGGCGAAATTTAAGGCTTCTGAAGGGGGGAGCATGTGCTCCCATGCCCCCCGTGGGTCCACCTCTACTTCATTGTACCGATGCAAAAGTTTGGTGGGGACCGGTAATGGATCATCTTCTCAAGTGAATACTATGTCATCATGACCAACAGAAAATTTCGTACAAGTTGACCACGATGTGCTATACTTTCACGTATTAAAATCGTCATTAAAAATCCCTGGAAATCACACCGACCAACGAAGCTCCCTGAATTAGAGCTGCCTTTTTGCGTATAAATAATTATATTTTTCAATTCACCGCTGATTCCGCAGCTGTTGAGAAAAGACCAGACAATTCAGTAAGCTTTTATTAACCGGTGGAATCATCGGTGAATGGGTCTGTTTCAAATTTTTGCTACAACGATTAAGAGTGCTTAATATAATGTAAAATCGCCTGAAAAGTTCATTGGTGGCATCAGAAAGTCATAAAATGCAATAATAAAGTCACGAGAGGAGTTTAATGAAATCCAAGATGGTTGAGAAATATCAAGCAATTTGTATACATGCACCACGAACATCCAAGGATGGCCAACTTTGAAAACCTCACTGGAGGTAGAGGTTATGTGTTTGTTTACGTTGTGATTGGTTGTGATCGATATTATGAGGTTGGCTATCCTTGGATGTTCGTGGTGCATGCATACAAATTGCTCGTTATTTCTCCGCCATCTTGGATTTCATTAAACGCCTCTTGTGAGTTTATTATTGAATTTTATGACTTTCTGATGCCACCAATGGACTTTTCAGGCGATTTTACATTTGATTACACATTCTTAATCGTTGTAGCAAAAGTTTGCAACAGACCCATCGAAAAATGTCATTAATTATACGTAAAACGGCACCTCTGCTCTTATTACTATGCATTGCACTCGAAAAAACGGTGGTTAAAATCAGCTAACCTGCTCGTCGCAAAGGACCAACTATAGAATTTGACAACGTCGCTTTTCCCCCCGCTCCAAAGTAAATACCCTAATTTTATGAGGTAATTCGCTTTCTCCACTCTTTTCAGCACGTCTCAAAATTTGTTCCGTGCCTGGGATTTGAATTTTCTCGAGTCGTGCTGATTATATTTATCTTTATATTCCCTTATTTTTCTCCCCGTCCATCCCACGGTTATGAGAGCGAGTCAACATTTCAACCCGTTATAACGGGTTTGTTTTATTGCGGGGGTGCGCACCGCCACTGAAGAATTACGTTTTAATTTTCTTAAAAAAAAAAAAAAAAAAAAAAAAAAAAAACTTGGGAGGAAAAGGAAAAAGAAGAAACAAAAATTAAAAACAAATTGTGAGTAACTCTGAGGAGACACTCTGCTAATAAAAAAAGAGCGAATCAAAGCCAGCTTCAAGACGTATATAGTTACACTTCCTTTGTTGTAGTCTCAAAGTGCACTCATTATTGTTATTATTTCCAAGTAATTTCTTAGTTCTCTCACAATCAGTCGCACATGCTTCAGTTAAATGGCTCCGAAAAAGATTAAATTGTAAGCAATGTTTATGACTTATTTGAGATGCACGGGGATATTAAAGGTAATGTTGCCGTTTTCCGAATAATTATACGCATTTTTTCCATTTAACTAAATGAATAATTTTTGAAACTCCCGCCAAATTCGGCAGCGCTGTATAAGCGGCGATCTTCATCGGCTAAACAGTAAACGGCCTGACTCTAGGAGTTTTCTTTCACCCCATTTTAAGACACCGTCTGCTGAGAATGAATCACGAGCTTTCGCCCCCATTCAAGAATTATGAGAGTGCGTTGCGTACACACACACTCGCACATTTTTTTAATGGTATTTTTGTGTACTTTTTAGAATGAGATTATAAAAACATGCTCTCCGAATTTAAAATTTAATTGGCCTACGTCGGATCACGGATTAGTTTTACTCCTTAACACCGGCCAAATCTTGTGCAGTTAATATTTTTGTTATTCGTCTTTTGTGCCATGATTTCAGGAAAATCACGTTTTATGATTTTCTTTATCCACAGTTCTTTTTAATAGATTAAACTGTTTTTTTGTTTTTTTTTTTTTTTTATTTATTTATTTTATCTATTTATTTATTTATTTATTTATTTATTTATTTTAATTCCTATGTCTTTTTCCACTGTAATTTTAGGAATACTGTCAAAGAAAAAAAGCAGGGACTTTCAATACTTAATAAGATTATCATTGGCTTTCTTACATCCGTGAATTTGCCCCCCCCCCCCACCAGAGTGAATTTGAAAAAAAAACTGCATAGTTTTGTACCCTTTTTGTACCATTTTTGTACCCTTTTGTACCCCTCTTGACAAATTGGATTTAATTTAAATGACCCTAAAATCCTTACTTTAAATCTGTGAAGACTGCATTAAATTATTATCATCTAAAGCTTTGACGATTACCGATTATATCCAGTAATTGTGTAATCGATTCCATCCCCATTTGCCCAACTCTGGTTTTTGAAGATGATAATTTTACTCACGCTGAATCAGCGTGCGTCAAATTATCATATGAGCGTCGCTCATATAGTGTGTGTGTTTTTCGACCGAACAGTTTTATCTCGATAAAGATATCAAAGGAATCAAGATGTAATAGAACTGTTGCATCGAACTCGATCGTTTGAACGTAATTGACTTGCAAAGTCGCCATTCAAAACAAACGCCGCCGTTAGCTGTAGCCAAGAATTTGTCTATCGCTCTTCTTGCCCATTTGAACGTATGGGTTAGTGAAAGATAGAGATAGGGGCTGTCACGTGACTTCAACCCCTGTTCATATCCTTTTTTAACACGTGCATTCAAATGGGCAAAGAGAGAGATGTCAAATATCTGTCCATGACGATGAGTGTGAGAGCCAGTCAAATTTTATCTGAGTACGTAATTTGATCAACCTGTCGCTGAACAACTGCAGTAAGTAAAATAACTGTTTCAGGCCAAGACGTGCTTCGTGCACCCTGCACCTAGCCCGTCAGTATTAAACGGTTACTCGTGTAACCAGCGCGGGATGGCGGATGTCCATCCATATTTGTCCATGAGGTAAATTGGCAGTGGAGAATGACGGACGGGGGGCAGGGGACGGAAGGGAGCAGGGGCAGGGGCCTGCCATGCCGCCTGGCCGAAGTCGGAATGAACATACGCATGTTAAACACGGCTTTTAATCTCCAAGGATGCGTAACGAAATTAATCTGCTTTGACTATTTTATGTTTCATTTAATCCGTTTGGTGTGTGTGTGTGTTTGTGTTTGTTAGTGTGTGAATGTTTGTGTTAAGTAAGGTTTCGTTCGCGAGTTTACCTCATCACTGTTCAGCTCCTTTCGACACCCCGCCCCCGCCCAACGCTGAAGAAGTTGAACTACTTCTCTCTCTCTATCTCTCTCTCTCTCTCTATCTCTCTCTCTCTCTCTCTCTCTCTCTCTCTCTCTCTCTCTCTCTCTCTCTCTCTCTCTCTCTCTCTCTCTCCCTCCCTCTTTGTGGATTAAAATTCTAGGTCAGTTGTGACCTTTATTCGGAGAATGATCTCTCTCTCTCTTTCTCTCTCTGTCTCTCTCTCTCTCTCTATCTCTCTGTCTCTCTTTCCCCCCCCTCTCTCTCTCTCTCTCTCTCTCTCTCTCTCTCTCTCTCTCCCTCCCTCATAAAAGATGAGGCAGCGCTGTGGTGTGGATGCTACATTGCATTGGTGTAGTAGTGAAATAGTGTGCGGTCATTTCTGATGCAAATTAATGCAAAATGCACTCTTTTATCAGGAGGCGCGGGCTCTTCCGTTCGTTGTGTGACCCTTTGAGTTTTATCAGTCGCCGGATACCCCGTTGCCAAATTTTGTCTACTCGTTGAGCAAAATTCACTGACATTTTCCTTATATTAGCGCTGTGAAAGTCTGCGGTTAGGTTATGAAAAGTTTGATCCCCGAAATGTTGAGTATATCGAATAATAACTATAATTGTATACTCAATCATCAAAGGGATCACGATCTTGCAAGGGTTTGTTTCCAAAGTGCACCAAGTCTATTTTTTTTTTTTTTTGTGACCTTGAGATAAGTGGCGTGCCATTTGCCTTGGCATTTTACAAGCCGCTTGTCAAATGGATGTAAATTGCCTGCGACAGATGCAACAATAATTACAATAATGTCAATATACAATATATCATTGTATACAATTACACATACACGAGTGGTCCATTTGAACTTTGATCTAAATTTTCTGAGCGAGTAGTGAGTTTTAAATTACAAATCAAAATATTTTAAGGTTTCGGGTTACAGTCACACTGCTTAGCTGTATACTTAGTAATTTTGTCAACCGGTGGAGTCGTTGCTGACTTTTTTGTAAAAAAACAAAAACAAAAACAAAAAATAAAAAACAAAAAACAAAAAACAAAAAAAAGCCTTTTAAGATCTGCATAGTGGCAGCCCTTTTTGATCCACCACGTCTTTAACGCGTAAAAACCCCATCGGGCTGTAACTGCAGAAGGGCTAATGCATGTTAGAAAGTCTCATCCCAAAGTGAGGCGCAGCATAGGTGATCAACTTGATCGCTGGCTTGTTTGCCTCATATTTTTTCCCTTTAATCAAAAATTGTAGTCAATTCAGTGGAAATTGCAGGTTTTAAACGAATGTGCGAGTGTTTGAGAGTGGCAAGTGAACACAGAAATTTTATGCAACACTATCCGCAAGAGAAAATTTTGCTTGTTTTCTGTCATGAGTCAGTTTCTTTACCATGAAAATCCTTCCAAAATAATCAGTTAAACAGCAGCGGCTCGTGCAATGTGGCAACAATGGATTTCCTCCATTTAAAACTGTGTAAAATAATCGATTACTTGGTGAGGCGTAGCGCCTCACCTAGTATCGATCTTTTTGCATACGTTTAAATGGTAAAAGTGCACGGTTGCCAGATTGCACGAGCCGCCACTGCAGTTAAATCGATTTCTGTGTCCAGATAGCCACTCTAAAATAAAACACTTCCTCCTTCATTTAAAACCAGTTTCAAATAGATTTGACACAACGAAAAAAACAAAAAAACAAAAAAACTCCAAAGGTTAAAAATATATGAGGCAAACAAACCGCACCTGCGAGTGAAAATGTCCATTGGAGATTTCTATCATATGACTGTTTCCGTGGTATTTCAAAAGCACGACCCATAGAAAACTTCTCTATAGTTTTTGCTCGTTGAAAATTCTTCTTGATTCATTTCAGTCTTGCAGTTTCAGTAATCTTTGTTGGCAACGCTGTCACTCGAGCTGTTAAAGAGTGGCCTCCTATATTTATCCAAGGCATCTCGCGCGTGATACTGCATACGCCGGAGATCATTTGCGAATCCATTCTCTATGATTGAATACCTCCAGTTCTCTACCAAGCAATGCCTTATCTCTTTTAGACGAAAAAAAAAAGGATTGCCTCCATGAATAAACAAGAATATAATATGGAACATATTTCAATTTAATCTAAGATGTTTTCTCGCCCTTCATAAAGTTCAAGCTCCAAACTTTTTTGAATATCCAGACTGCTGAGATATACTCGTACTCTTTTCTAGTCTCAATCGATTCTTCATAATCGGATTTCTGTGAGTTATACAAACACGAAACACTGCACTGTAGTCCGAGGTGAAAACAATTGGCCAAAAACCAGTGACCAAAAAAGGCATAAAAAATCATAGTTTTCGACCTTGTTAATCTTATACTTTAAAACTTTCTTGTGACTTTTCTAGGTTACAATTTGTGTAGCCATAAGCTTAGTGAATGAGAGTGAGTGCAAGTGATAGTATATCTATCTACCTCCATCGCACTTATTGAGGCTTATAGGAAGTTTCGTGTTTTGTAATGTCCAGCTTTATGTTTGAGTGTTTCAGCTTGAAACTTCGAGGGGATCTTCCTGAAGTATGCTCGCTGGTGCTGACGTTCCTTAAATTAGTGTTTTTTATAAGCGTAAGTTTTATAAGTGTTTTTATTATAGCGTAAATTCGTCAATTTTAGCTAAAAACTGTTGACTTCTTGAGCAGCGCAACGTGGTGTCTACGGTTGGAATTAATCGACCCTGGAACTATCTTAATAAAATATAGGTACTAGCGGAGACAAAGATACCTAACCAGGGTATGCAATAAGCAATACACAGCATCCCATTCAACGCGTGTATTAGGTGTGTTGCGTGCTGCATACTCTGGCCAGGTATCTTCGTCTCCGCTAGTACATATACGCTCCTTGAGTTTTGCTTTTAGCCTTTAGGGAAGCTTGCAATATGCAAGCGCTGGAGTTCCCCAATTGTTCAAGAAGGGGCGGGTGTTTGCTTCGTTTCCCTCGCCTTTGAAGTAAACGAGCCTTGACTGAATGAGTGGCCGGATCTAATATGCGCATTTTGCACGGTCGCGCGCGCTAACCGCTCAGCACATGGGCAACACATTCTGTGATAAGTATGCAAATCTGACGGAAATCGGTCTTTTTCTGTGACGTTTTAATCTTGATGCCGGTCTTTATGCACCGTGCATCGGTCGCACGCCCGCCCCCCGAGGGCCCTAGGCTTTGGCCGTTTCCCCGATTTCAGCCAATCCATCATCGAGTTTGAAGGAGGAAGATACGCCCTATCCGTATCGTATCGTATACACAAATAACCTCACCCGAAGACGGATCAGTTTTCAAGAGTTTTTGTGCTCTCAATAAGGCGGGATCAGCTTATGTACTTACTTATACGGTCTCGGGTTCGAATCCTAGCGATTCTGTCTAATATTTCTGACACTCGCCTGTACGTACGTGAAGGTATCCCCCCCCCCGTTCACCCGAGCGAATTTGAAAAAAAAAACAATGGGGCAGTTGCAAAGGTCTGAATTGTTGTCTTTTTCATAAAGAAAATGAAAGTACTTGATGAGTTTGAGAAGAAGCATACCTTTGGTTCCTAAATAAGTCCCATTGTTCCAAGTATGAGATTTTTACCCAAAATACATTGTTTTAAATGAGAATTCCGCGTAGTGACGTCATTACACCCACGATTTTTTACAACTTTACATTTGTGTATCTCGAAAACCGGGACACTTAGGAAAAAACCAAAGGCACCATTGTTCTCAGCTCATCAAGTATACTATAATTTTCTTTATAAAAAACACAACATTTTAGACCCTTGCAACTGCCCCATTGCATCGTTTTGTACCCTTTTTTTACCTCTCTCTAATTTCTGGGGAACCAAAAGGGGTACATTTTTTTTTAAAGGTGTACAAAAGGGTACAAATCACCAAGAGTCGTTTTTGAGCCATGTTTGAAGACCGTGCGAGGTGGGCGGCAGCGTGAAGTTGCCTCCCCCCATTTTAGAGTTGGATTTCTGGGGAATCAAGAGGGGCACAATTTATTTTTAAGGAGGTACGAAAGGGTGCAAATCGAGAGGAATCTTTTGAGCCACATTTGAAGATCGTCCGACGAGGGGGGGGGGCTGCGTGAAGTTGCCCCCCCCCCCCCAACTTTCAAACTGAATTCGGGGTAACCAAGGGGGTGCAATTTTTTTTAAGAGGGGTACAAAACGATGCAACTGTTTTTTTTTTCAAATTCGCTCTGGTGGGGGGGGGGGGGGGTTTAGACACGGTTTTTAGCATTGCTGTTCATGTTTTCCCTTTCAAACCTACTTCGTGTAAGGCTGTGAGAAAAAGTGGAGGGATGAAGCAGTGGTATTGCACTAGTTATGACGAGGTTGCTTTTAGGCCATTTAAATCCATTAAAAATATCGAATTATTTGAAGTGCGATTAACCTTGATGGCCCTTGAATCCGACCATTTACTTGGATTTAAATGGGCAAGATTCAAAATTTTCCAAACTACACTGTAAGTTCGTGGGGGCAGTGGGCCATGGTCACACGATGGTCCCTTTCTCTAACCTGTTCTAAAAGAAAAAGGTTACCTGTAGGATCAGCGTCACTTGCACTGGACCAATGAAACTCTCAAACAGCCAAATCCTGCTTTCTGCTTTCGAGTAAGGGTTATTATTGTACACTGAGAAAAATTTCCTGTTGCCGCAACGCAAGACGTCTGTTTAATATATGTACTTACCTGCTAGCCGGAAATTACGGTTGAATTAACATGGACAATTTTTCTCATTGAGGTAAAAGATTTCAAAATTGATGAATTTTCTTTTTTATTGCTTGTTGACTTTTGTTCTCAGCAATTGCAACCTGGTGCAAGCGTGTCTCCCTACTTAACCCTCTCCCTCCAAATCCGACTCAAAATCAGTCGCACAGAGAAAAACAAGAAATGGAATAACCCAACCTCCAAATTTTTCATGATGACAATACTTTCTCTCCTTGTGGGGAGGGGGGGGGGGGGAGAGCACGGGAAAAAAAGAATGGTGTAATTTACCATTCACATAGCTGATTTTGGCCCCTACCAGAGTTAAGATCAACTTGACCAGAGTTATGAAACATTTGACCAGGTATCAAGTGAAATTGACCTGATTCCTGGTCAAATGTTCCATAACTCTGGTCAAGTTTATCTTAACTCTGGTAGGGGCCAAAATCAGCTATGCGAATGGTAAATTACACCATTCTTTTTTTTCCATGAGGAAGAGCGAGAAAGTAAAAATGGGTCAGCTAAATATATTTAGTTGAGGACACCAAAGCTTAGGTAAGGTGAGCGAAAAGTTTGGTTTTTTGTGTCAAAGGACTGGTAGGCGCAACTGGAGCATTTTTCCTGTCGCACAATCGATTTGATACGAGGCCTCTGTAACTTAGAGTCCCTTGATGGATATATGGTATAGGGAGTACCGACACGAGCTCAACGAGTTGTGATTGGTCGTTGGTTTTAGGCTCTCACGGAGTCGAGCAGGAGTCGACGACATCGAAGGCTCCACACGAAAGGAGTCGATTCGTAGAGGAACGTATGGGAACGGACCGGAATGCCGGCAAATCCGCCAGTCCACCACTGGTCCACTGTTGAACTTAAACTTCGAATTCGTTCAGGCAGTCGACAAAATTGACTCCTGTCAAAATGCATAAAGCGTCGTGTCGGTACTCCCTATACAATATTTCCATCAAGGGACTCTACTGTAACTCTGATTTCATGACTGCAAGGGAACTTTTTTCCGTGTGAAAATAAGACGATTTACATAAAATAACAACTCGACCCTATATGTTTCATGACAGTCTAAGCAATGACTATGCCAAGGCCAAGTCGGCCACCCGTAAGCTCGTGGCATGGCGTGTGACAAATTGGGCTCAAATTTGAAAAATATTGACGGATTAGAGCTGCCAGCGGCCACCCCTTTTCGGTAATGGGCCATTCTGGTTGCAATACACGTCATATTATTATACAAAAGGATTCAAAGGCTGCACGGAGTGCGGCCCGCCTTGGAACTTTAAATCCGAAAATCAAATATCCTCCCTCGTCATATAATACTTCGACAAAAGCGATGCATCATACCTAAGATGCAGACCTTGTTGTCAAATTGGATATATATGTATCTCTTTAAAGTATTGCTTCAGCGGATTTTTATCGTTAATTCTAACGTAAAACGATTCAATAATAACAATGCATGCATGCGCGCACTTAGAATTATATAAATTCACTCATATAAATTCAAGAGCACCAAACGGAAAATCGTTTTCTGATGCCACTGTTGGACTATTTAGCCCTAGATAGGAAATGAATTTTACGGGGTTTGGTCGCCCGTAATTCTTGTTGCATAATCTGAAATGAAACATATTTTACTCTCAGGTTCGGGTGCAAATCGAAACTTTTCGGGGAGCATCAGTCATCAAACAACATAAAACCTGTCTAAAGGGGTCTCTCCACCTGCGAATTTAAAAGCGCGAATATACTGATAAAATGAGCTGCCTTGAAGTCGATAGGTCGAGTCCGGTGTATCGGCAACAAAGAAGCCCATTGGCTCAAGCAATATCAATCCGCGCTTTTAAATTCGCAGGAAAAGAGACATCCCTTAAAAAATCAGAATGCATCGATGAGTCACCGGGATTTCTTTTTGTACCCGTTTCGCGAGATACGGTGAATTTTAAGGTTCGGATGACGAAACGGTGACTCAGAAACCTCATCGCGCACTTTTGAATCGGAAATGTTGTCGATCCTTCAATCGACACCCTAACCTGTTAATATAATATGCTTTCATAGAAACATCAAGCTGCGTCGATTATTATCATCACTTAAGTACAGCTCAATTTTACTTGTAAATCGGAGTGATATATAAGAAGTTTTTTTTTTTTTTTTTTTTTTTTTTTTTTTTTTTTTTTTTTTTTAACCTTGAGTCGGCCCCTGGGCCAAGTCAAGTAAGAAATCTGCAAATTTTGAAGTGTCAGCGGCACTTGCGGGCTGATATTTGAAATCATTAGATAAATCTGATAGTACTGACTGTATGAAGGGTTACTATAAATTGATCCCTATAAACTCTTAAATATTTATCGGGAAGTATATTTGTTTGTAACCAAGTGTCGCTCCGCTTCATGGGATAAGTGAAATGGCTGCTTAGAACAAGGGTTTAGCTTATATCGAATGTAGCGGAGGGTCACATATGCTTGTAGAAGTCTACTTTTCGACAAACAGTTTAGAGAAAACAATGGTAATCGTCCATTTAACATTTTAACATGTCCATCAGTCTTATCCAATGGGTCTGTTGCAAATTTTTGCTACAGCGCTATAGAGTGTGCAATCTAATATAAAATCGCCTGAAAAGTCCAATGATGGCATCAGAAAGCAATGAAATGCAACAATAAACCCACAAAATGCGTTTAATGAAATCCAAAATGGCGGCAAAATATCGAGCAATCTGTATGCATGCACCACGAACATCCAAGGATAGCCAACCTCACAATATCGATCACAACCAATCACAACGTAAATAAACACATAACCTCTACCTGCAGTGAGGTTGTCAAAGTTGGCAATCCTTGGATGATCACGGTGCATACATTCAGATTCCTCGATATTTTGCCGCCATCTTGAATTTCAATAAACGCCTCTTGTGAGTTTAATATTGTATTTATTGACTTTATGATGCCACCAATGGACTTTTCAGGCGATTTTACATTGGAGTAAACACTTTTTATCGCTGTAGCAAAAGTTTGCAACAGACCCATTATTAAAAAGATCAGCCCATATGATACCTTTACAAGAAAACGCCCTTCCTTTGAATCCACTTCCAACTCCAAATGTTTTCGTCGATATGACAGCAATGGAATCAAATAGAATAGGTCCATGGTGAGTCAGCTGACTGTTGGAGCTGTTGGACCGGTGTTCACCACACATCGCAGGGATCATATAAAAATACGTATGGATTCGGTCATTAGATGATTAATCGTATGGCCGTGAATTACATCGGAGTCTGAGCACGCAACAAATTAGATAATCTGCTTATTAGTAGCAAGAGTGACTTCGTCGGGGGTTCACGGGCCGGGGACACACACACACACACTCACAAAAAATAGAGCAAAAGAAAAGGGCTCGCTCTACTCGGGCTGCGCTTCGATTGGCTCACCGCGGCGACGTTATTGGTGCATAAATCAAAATCATCGGATATGACGATATGACGACTAAGAATGGATTACGAGGGCGAATCTCGGTCTCTCTCTCTCTCTCTCCTCTCTCTCCCTCCCACTCTCCCTCTCTCTCTCACACACATTTACACACTCTCACTCTCTCTCTCTCTCTCCCCTCTCTCCCTCCCACTCTCCCTCTCTCTCTCACACACATTTACACACTCTCACTCTCTCTCACTCTCCCCTGCATCTACTCTGCGGCCAGGCCGGGTTCTGGAGCGGTGGGGGTGCGGGGGGCCCACCCCTGCGAAGCGCGAGCGCAGTCCCGTGGTGCCAGCGGAGGGTGCCTCGAATCTCTTTTGTCACGCTTCAGCTCCTCATCTCCAGACGTTTAATTAATGTCACCGTGTACTTGTGCATTGTTGCAAGATTTCAGTTGATTGCTTAAAAAAGAAAAAAAAAATAATTAGAAAATAAATGAATGTTGACTGTGAGTTGGTTGGTGCACTTGAACCATAGGATCGAGCCGAACGCCGATCGAGTTGAATCTAGAGTTCCTATATTTAGAGAGTTAAGACAAGAGAAACCATGGGCGCCGCCATTGGATGCGATTTTGCACATTTGTTTACATTCTGAGGGCCGTTGTTGTGTTTTTGTCCACTGCAAAGATTACAGTGCCGCTGAGTTTCTAACGATGTAATCTTTTACTGCTTTTGTGGATCGACATCCATTTACGCTTTGAAAGGTTTTTTTTGGGATTTATAGACATTCTTGAGGCGTTCATGATTAAAATTTACAGATTCGTCGATAATTAACTCTTTATCCGTAAAATACCGTTGGTAAACAACTGCGATTGTAAACAAAAGTGCAAAATCGCATCCAATGGCGGCATCCGTAGAGCCTAAAACTCATCGACCAATCAGAAGTTGACGACCCTCTTGTCTTAACTCTCTAAATATAGGAACTCTAGTTGAATCTAGCGGCTCGTGAACAGTGCCGGAGCGTGCAATGTGGCAACGTTTCAGTTCGTCCATTTAAACCTGTGGAATAGATCGAACTATTGGGTGTTCGGTGAACACCTTCGAACTCGACCTTTTACATGGGTTTAAATGAACACAATACTGCGTTGCTGAATGGGTCTGTTGCAAACTTTTGCTACAGCGCTATAGAGTCATCAACTTCTTGTAAAATCGCGTTAAAAGTTCATTGGTGGAGCGAGCGTAGGAAGTCATAAAATGCAATAACAAATTCACCAGAGGCATTGAACTGAGATCCAAGATGGCGGTAAAATATCGAGCAACCTGTATGCAAAGCACCATGAACATCCAAGATGGCCAACCTCACAACTTCGATCACAACCAATCACAACGCAAACAAACTCATAACCTCCGATGCTGTGAGGTTGTTAACGTTGGCCATCATGGATGTTCACGGTGCATGCACACAGGTTGCTCGATATTTCACCGCCATCTTGGGTTTCAGTTAAACGCCTCTTGTGAGTTTAATACTGCATTTTCAGACTTTCTGATACCACCAATGGACTTTTCACGTGATTTTACTTAAGATTTCGCACTCTATATCGCTGTGGTAAAAGTTTGCAACAGACCCATTACACGCCACGCCACTGCTCGTGAACCATCGAACATCCTGTTTTTTCTCATTTACAGCTTTATAAAAGTATCGATCATTGGGGGCTAACTTTAACCTCCAGATAATCGACTATTTTTCATAGGTTCTTATGGGGGAGTTATCGCTTTATTCTAGCTGCATCCCACAAGCCGTCACTGCAACGGTCCGCATCTCTCCCGTCGTGTTGGTTGACGCACAACTTGGCATCCGCGCAATGAAGTCAGTATTTTTACAAAGACCCCATCGCGATCGGCGGCGGTGCCAGATTGTACGTATAGTTGTATAATATCAACCCCTCTTTTGGGTTGTTTTCACGTTGAGGAAAAAAAAGGAAAAAGAAAAAAAAAGTTCGAGTGGAAATTATTAACACTTGGTTGATTAAAATGTTTTGCAGTAGCAAGACAAATGGTTGAAGTCTGCTTGGGGGACAAACAATACCATAAATAATTTTTGCCGAATTTTTTTAAGAGTGGAAATAATTCTCTTCCTCTCCCCCCCCCCAATTCACAAGTTTGCATGCTTCCGAACATCTTTTTTTGATTTTTGTTTTTTTGTTATTATCTATACCTCAAGGAAAACATACTGTAAAGTGTTCATCGTCCATTTTAGCAAATAATAAATAAGAAAAAAATGAAAATAAAAATAATTTTTTTTATCCTATTCATTGGCTTAAAATCAACGGGGAGCCGAATATTTACTTCTTCCTTAAACAGATCGTTAAGATCGTCTGTAAGTGATACTATTGATCCAGTATTGGAAGACTCGACTGTTCACGTAGTTACCATCTCTAAATTGCCCGTTTTTTAACTGCTTTTTATTGAGCTATGGATAGCTAACGGGATATTTAACGATGGTTATACCACCAGTGTCGTAGATTGTAATTTGGCAACATTGCAATTTGTCCATTTAAACCCATGGAAAAGATTGAACTATTGGGTGTTCGGTGAATACCTTCGCGTTCGACCTTTTACATGGATCCAAATGGACACAATACAACGCGGTCAAATTGCACGCTTAGCCACTGGTTACCACAGTAACGGCCAAGTTTTACAATGATCGACCACTGGGTCTATTGCAAACTTTGGTTACATATTTATTAATGGTATATTCTGGTGTAAAATCACCTGAAAATAATGTCGGGAGCATCATGCAGAAATTTCTAAAATTGACTCACAAACGCAATTAATGCGTTAGACAAGATTCTAAGATGACGAGAATCAAATAATGAGCGGATTCCAAATGGGGAGTCGGGAGTCCTATCTAATCGCAAAATATCTATGCTGAGAAAACTGTTCATCATAGAGGAAGCGAAATTAGATGGGACTTCCTACAGTGGTCCGCTCTCGGCTCAACAACACTGAGAAGCAGAAAAGAAAAAAATAGTTTTTAAAAAGCCGCACCCGCAACTTGAAACCAACGGTCCGCCACCGACTGCGACTGCCCTCCTGTAGTGTACAGTTTGGCAACGCCGCGACAGTCAGTGTCACCGTATCGTTGTTTTTGTTGCTTGTTGCTTACGTTGCGTCTCTGTCTCCGCGTCTGGTTACGGAGGATGACACCGCGCGGCGCGTGTTGCATATATTTGAATTTACAGGCGCAAGTTGCATAGCTCCCGACCACCGCAACCGTCATTCATAAATCGGTGCGGGTCTTTTATGTCGCGGCTAAATGGTCCCCACGAACAATTGAATAGTTGATCGAAATCACATATCTCGCGACCGCCGCGCGCCGCTGCCCGTGAAGATTCATAGAACGTTGACTCATTAATTTGCCCGCTGAATCGTTTTCAACCCTTTTTTTTTTCCTTTCAAACTTAACCCTGGTAACTAATGACCGACCGACTCGAAATTTCGATTAGCGACATGCGGTTTGCATTTTTTGACTGCACTTTGTTACTTCGAAATGTACGATTCTACGCATATGCGTGTGAATATATATTGAGTCACGCTTGTGACTGGGTGTACATTTTTAATGTATCGTGACGAGGGGGACCGTGCGATAGTAACCCCCCCCCCCCCAAATTCATAAAAAAAAATGCTTTATCGATACGATTTCTTAGGAGTCTAAATCATGGATCCAGGTCGTTCACTAAATACAAGAAATACATAAAAGCGAACCGCACGATTTTCCACGGTTTAGTATGATACAATGTATGAGTCATGCGTTTGTCTATTTGTGAACTTTGAATGCGTGAGAAATTTTAGGGCCCAATGAGTTGGCTGCAATCTTTTGCTTCAGTAGCTATGTCAAATTGCTTGAAAATAGCAGTTAGAGCATCAGAAAATTCCAAAATCCACTCACAAATTCAATAAACGCGTTCAACAAAACGGGGCTCTTGCAAACTCTTGCTATGGGCAAATAAATAGTGCAATCTGATGTAAAAACCAGCCAAAAACCACGGAAATCGCACTAAGCAAGTCTAAAATTTAGTAATAAACTCACTTAACTGCTAAAAAATCAGTCTCAATTTAGATAGGACACCTGCGTCTTTCCGCCACTAAGCCGGACTGAGAGTGTATTTCGTGACTTTTCAGTGTACTCATCGTCATTTTTACAGGTTTTTATGCAAAAATCAACTCTTCAATCCCATGTAGCAAAAGTTTGCAAGAGCCCCTTTACAAGATGGCGCTCGATTGAGCAGGTGACAAAGGGGAGTCTCATCCAATTGCAACTTTCGTTACGACGAATCTTTTTCTCTGCATAGAAAGCTGCAATTATACATAGAACTTCACCATTTATCATGCACCGCTCATTCATCCACCATCTTGTAATTTTGTAGAACGTATTTTTATTGAGTTTCTGAGTGGATATTGGCAGTCAAAGAGAACCCAGTGTGCAGATTATGTGAAATGGAGGAAGAAACCTCATTACACATTATCTACTTCTGTGAAAGGCTCGCTTTCAGACGCTTCAACATCTTTGGCGCAACAGAGCTGGACACAGAAGTGCTGTATGAGAATTTTGGGAAAAAGGCCTTAGATCTGACTTAGGGCCTAAAACTCTTTGAGATCTCATAATCTATGAGGGGACACAATATATCAGAAATGGTCGCAGTGTCTTTTTGGGCGTTAAACAAACACCCTCAGAAGTAGTAAAAAAAAAAAAAAAAAAAAAAAAAATTGGCAGTTTCAGATGCTTTCAACGATATTTTCAAATTTCAAGTGATTATAGTGTGTGGAATCGAACCTGTAGGTATCGCCGCTGTAGCGAAAGTTTGCCGCGGACCCATATTTTAAAATTTATTATTCAGGCAAAGGAATGAAGGAAGGACAGAACCAGTGGTGGCGCGTGCAATCTTGCATCGTTGTATTTAATCCATTTAAATTTGAAAAAAAAGGTCAAAATATTGAGGGTGCACACTGCCCAGTGTATACTCGAGAATATAAAGAATCGATATTTTCACGTGAGTCGAAATGCAGCACAGTGTACACTGCTCTGAATCGATATTTTACTTAAAGTCGAAAGTCAGCGTTGCCGGATTGCACCACACCGGATCAAACGAAATATCTGATTTTAAATTGAGAACGAAGTGTGACTTATTGATAAAAATCGCGTTTAATAATTTATTAATCTTTGTTGTGACACAATACGTACAAACTGAGTGTATGTACAAGTAGAACGCGAGTTATGAAGAAAGAAAAAAACTGAGACGCTCTTTACGGACGCAGAGTATTCCGCGAGACCTTTGACCCGCGAATTAATCTGCTGCACGAACGCACTCATTGTTGTGAATGTTGGGAGTCATGAGTCGTACTTTGTTTTCACCGCAGTGTTGCCGATCTCAGCCACATCTGATTTCAAAATCATTGCCATATAGGCTTATTTTCAATCAAGTGTTTTGAGTCCCCCCCCCCCTTTATTTCCGATTGAATTAATGTACTATGGCTTTCAAAAGAAACTATCCCGATAGAAATTTTCATTCTTTCATTTCTCGATCAATTTTAAAAATTTTACGGTTTTCAGGTATTTCAGAGTCTCGCAGTATTGCCACTTGTGACATTATGCCTCAAAAACTTTAAAACTATGAAGAATAACAGAAAAATTCATCAAAAACAATTTCAATGAGAGGACTTTCTTTTGCAAGTCATAGTACAACTACTTTAAGTTAGGGAGTCATACCACCGTGGCCGAGAAGGCACAGCACAGTAGCTATACTCTGTTCAGGATAATTTGAAACTTGGCGAGTCAGGTAGAAACGCACTACTTTGCAACGCGGCACCCACTGAGACGATGATTTCGGGTGGCATCGCTCATTTGGGGTTTGTCCCACTCCACCCGCCGCCGTGATGGAAGAATACCGAGAAACGGCAGACTATGAATTTTATCTGTGCAAAAGTCAAATTACAAACGGTCAGAGATACGATGAAATGGATGAAATTTTGGTCTAAAGGGCCGTAACTCGTCGAAAGTAGTCGGAAAACATATCTTACCACTCTCGAAAAAAAAAGTCGGAACATTTAAAGAAAGGCTTGTTTATTTTTATTTTATTTTATTTTTTTTAACAAAATAAATCCTCGAGAGTGGTAAATTTTTTTCCGCCTACTTTCGTCGAGTTACGGCCCTTAAGGGCAAAAATTTCATCCATTTCATCGTATCTCTGACCGTTTGTAATTTGACTTTTGCACAGATAAAATTCATAGTCTGCCGTTTCTCGGTATTCTTCCATCATGGCGGCGGGTGGAGTGGAACAAACCCTGAATGAGCGATGCCACCCGAAATCATCGTCTCAATGGGTGCCGCGTTGCAAAATAGTGCGTTTCTACCTGACTCGCCAAGTTTCAAATTATCCTGAACAGAGTATAGAAACTTGGAATTTCCCGGACATATTTTTATGAATAACAGCCAAGCAGATTATGAACGCTTAAAAACCCAAGATAACATAACAATGTGTGAAATCATTCAGGTTAGAGCTTAGAATGTGTCAAGTATCTAGGTATTTGCAAGCAAATGTCGACACTGAAATAATTTTTAAAGCAAAAACAACAACTTTTCATGTACTATCGACGAATTAAAGATTGCCGGGCGATTTTCACGAGCTAAGTTTCGCCGTCAAGGTTCCGGTTCGGCCACTTTTCATACTCCTCGTACCTTGCTGCAAAGGGGCCAGTGCGGGTAGGGCGGGAGGGCAGAACCGTTGCAGATCAGTCCCCACACTTCACACGCAGAACTAGAAAATAGTAAAACTCTTGCGACAATCTTTAATTCGTCGATAGTACGTAAAAATCAAAGTTCCGATTCTTTGCGGGATCGGAGAAAATTGAATCAGCAATCATGACGAACTTCGAAATTTATGTACATCGAAGCATCATCAGCTACGCTTTTTTTTCCACGAGTGACTTAAAAGAGAGTAACGATTGTTTTCTATTCCTTTTCTCTTGGTATACGTAGGGACACACTTTTTTTTTCGCAGGAGAAAATAAAGAGGAAATGAGACAAACCTGAATCCGTTCCGAGCTCTAGATCAGATTAAAAGTTTTAATCGACTGTTCGGCCACCCTCGCCGGTCTCAATTAAACCGAAACGGAGGGAGGAGGGAGGAGCTAGGGTGAGCCTTGCAGTGAGAGGGAGGAGGGAGGGGAGGGGGCGAGGGAGGGTGAAAGGACAATGTCATGTTATTAAGGCGAGAAGTGAAACTGCCTCGTATAAGTGGTCTCTCGATAAGAGGGGGTGATAAGATATTTTGGAGAGAAATATATTTTGGACAGTCATCGGTCTATTTAGATTTGCTGCTGGTGTGAAAAACAATGGATATGCTGCGCAGGTCGCAGGGCAGGGACTGAGAAAATAATGTTACAGTATCATTCGTTCAGCGCGTTCTTGCAGAATCATGGACGCATGGGATTGTTGCCTCATTGCGGGGCTATTCATAGTATGATGTATACCCCCGGGGCCTTGATGAGAATAGCTCTTGTGATCTTTTGTCCCCGTTTAGCGTTTATTCATTTCTCGTGTGATGTGCAGCCCCTTTGCATCCCTGTTAAAAATGTCGATTTGCATCGAGATCGCTGACATCCGCGCGTTGCAGAGTCATCGTGACTGTTGAAATCGATGATCTGTGATGACGATGACGTCACCGAGCGTGATTTCGATAGATCGTTTGGTTCGATATATCTAGAGATATGGACCGAAAACTATTGGTCATCCGTTTTGTCCATCTAGAACTCGTGGAGTTCAGAAGAGCCGAAATTCAATTTATCGCGGTGGCTCCCGCTCCGAGTCCTCGCACGTTGGTTGCTACCTGCATAACGTGTTGCGTGTGAATTGTTTTTAAGGCGCTCTTATACTAACTGATGGTGTAGGTCGTAGTTAAAGTTTAATTGGAATAAGGGAAATCAGCCGCTTTCTGGCCATCTAATTGTAACTCCTATCGCCCTTTTTGTGCCATTTCTCTCTCTCTCTCTCTCTCTCTCTCTCCTCTCTCTCTCTCTCTCTCTCTCTCTCCCCTATCTCTAGTGTAGTGAGAGGTCACTTTTTATTTTCATTGTGTTCTTATGTTAATTTTCTTTTATTGCTTTTGATGAATTTTAATTTATGAAACTTGTTTAAAAAACCTTTTGCTACACAATAAAATTTCTCTCTCTCTCTCTCTCTCTCTCTCTCTCTCTCTCTCTCTTTTCTGCGCGCGTGAAAAACGCCACGAAAACTGGAAATCAACCTAAAAGCACTGACTCCGCGCGCCACTAAACGTTATGTGAACGCACTCTCTCACACAGCGCTCCTCCCTCCTCTTCCTCCGCCGCACATTGGACTAAAACATGCATTCTTCCGGACACAAAAAATCGTGTTTTTTTTTCTTCTTTAAAAATAGTATAGTGTTGATATTTCCTCTCAAGAACCGTGTGATTATTGTGACTCATTTTAAGCTCTAAAATGAATGAGTTTACCACTTCCTGTTCGAGTTATCTTGCTGTTTATAACCTTGATTTTGTATTCGTAAAACTATGTCCGTAAAATGTCCTTTCATTTTGAGCCACTGTGCGCTGTTCGCCAATTTACATTTCGTTGGCGCTTCAATATAAGTGTTTTCCTCCCTCTTAAACGTATTTTTCAATTACCATGCAGTTAGCGGTGAAACGTCGCATCATCCCCCACCCCGCACCCTCATCCCACCCTCACTCTTGATCTATTCTGAATGTAAGTACACGTAGGTATCACCCGAGATCAGGGGTCGTGAGAGGAACAGAGGATGGGAAGGGAGGGTGGAGTGTAGGGTGTTGTCTGTATTTTCACCCCGTTTAACTTCCACTCCATTCCTCGGAATCGTGTGTATTTGAAACACATCACGCACACGAACGAGTCAGATACACGCGTGGACAAGCACTTTCACACACACAATGTTACTCTCAATCGCACGGTGTTTAAACGGATTTAATCAGGATAAGTGTACGCGGGGTCGCGGGCACTTTGAGTCTCTCTGTTGTTGTCGGCGAGAGCCAGTCATTTCCCACGGAAGTATGTGTTCAATGGAGGTTAGAAGGTAAACGATGAAAGTTAACTTTCGGACCTCACACATGCGTTATGCAGGCGGAGTGAACGCTTGGCCCTTGGCTTGTATTGAGTGAAAGAAAATGTCTCCAGTCCAGAAACTATTAAGGGGAGAAGGTAGTGCCTATCTCGCCAATGTAAAAAATACCCTTTTTCAGGTACCATTTTCTGCTAGAGTTTTAGAGCTAGAAACTTCAAATTTGGTAGAGGTAGTCTTTATATGCATCTTAACAGTTATCAACTTTTTTTTCCCCCAGAAAAACTTTTTGTCAGTGAGCTTTTTTAAAACAAGTATTAAAAAACCCTAAATTTTCAGTGCTCTTGCTAATTTAAGAAAAAAACAGTCATATACTTGCTGATTTGAAAATATAGGTATACACTGTGTTGAGCATATCTAAACGAACGTTTTAAAAAAAATTGAGCTTTCTAAGTGAAAAAGTTTCTGAAATAAGTGTACCGAAACATGGAAAAACCTTTTTTTTTTTGAAGAGAGGACTTTAAAGTTCATGCAACAGAAAATTATGAAGTTTAAATCAGCTTGAATCGCAGTCACGAAAAAACAAAAATCAGAATCGATCTACTTTCGTTTTCTTTATTTATTTGCTTTTTAATTAATCATTGAAAAATGTATATAAATTAGATGTGGAAATGTTTGTCAGGTTATGCAGAACAAAAAAACAATAAAAAAAGAGATTTTTCAATTTTTCACTACCTTCTCCCCTTAAGAAAATGCACTGTTGAAAATCGGCCAAAAATTCCGGAGTGAAAATCGGAATAAACATGAAAATGAGAGTAGATTTTACTCTCTTGCGTAGTAAAAATAGACTGCACCTGGAGTAAAGAGCGGAAAATACTATCAAAGAGGGTATTCATGCCTCCTCTATGGAGTAAAATCATATTTTAACTCCGGAAAAGTGCAAATTATTTATTATATATTTCCTTCTTTTCGACACCATTTTCTACTAAACAAATATCTTACTCCCAAAACTATATACCGGGAGAAATCATGGCTTCTATGAATGGGCGCCCGCAGTGGGGGGCAAGTGGGGGCACCCCCCCCCCCCCCCCCCTAGAATTCAAAAAAGTCAAAATTTCACGGTAAAAAACGAAAGGATAAAAGAAAATGTAATGTTAATCAAAGGATTATTAGTTAACAAACTTCATTATTTGTTTATTTTGTAATTTTAAATCATTTTTTGCAAAGAATAGTAAAATTAAACATTTTCCTTGATAACATTTTCGTCTGCTGTCTCTTTATCCATTATATCAAACACGTCAAAACTATTACTATTATATTTGATACACCTACCACGGCTTAATAAGTGTACACTATTTGGATGAAAAAAAAAAAAATTCCCTTTTTTCCTTGGGGGGGGGAGGGGGGTCTCCTAGACCTTCCATTGAGGTTCAACCATTTTGCCCCCCTTGGATATTTTTCTGCGGGCGCCCATGCTTCTATGTAACCGGAGTTGGAGTGAACATGTCTAACAGTGTAGCAGAGATAAATCCGGAGTGTAGTCAGGGAAAAATGTTTGTATCGGGTATAATCATATCGTGTCAATCCGAGGTGGATGCAGAATTTTTCATTTTTTATTTTATTTTGTAGAGGGAGCAATTCATTTCAATGAAATTTTGAAATTTGAAGCATCGCCGGACGTAATTTTGGGCTATTTCCTGTTGTAGAAAGGAGAAATTTGAGGCTCGGTGGGGAAGACATGCCCCGGCCGGCCGCGCGCCCCGCATCTCCTCTACCCCCCTTGGGGCCTTGGATCAGCCTCTGAAGCAGATGATCGGAGTAATTTAAACCTAATCGGTCACCTCATTCCTTTGCAAAGGGTTTCCGCTAAAAATCCTCCGATATTAATCCCAGTGATATTTTCTCTTGGGTTAATAGTTTTTTTTTTTTTTTTTTTTTTTTTTTCTAAGAAAAAAAAAGATACTTACTTTTGAGACGACCCTCGTACTTTTGTAACTTCCAACTGTCTATATTTCTACATGTAAATTCAATGGATCACCTCTAGAGCGAATACTAGGGTAATATGTCCACGATGAATGTGGTAATAAACTGAACTTACTAATTGCAAAATTTCATGTATACAACAGCCATGCCGCATGTAATATTTGCTTTGATCTGCATGAAACGTTTACGTCAAGTTTAGCCTCCGAATGCTGATTGGGGATCACTCACGTTTTCCAGACGTGTCTTCCTCATGTTTCCTTAATTCATCAAGTTATAAAATGTCGCACGTCTTTAATACGAAAATTGTCATGGTTTCTAGATTGAGCAGACCAATCTCTAAATTTCCCGATTCACATCAATATATTTAAAATATTCGGCACGATCTAGCAACCGGTTACGCTCGCACACTAGATGTCACTTCTCTCCAGCCATTAAAAAAAAAAAAAAATCCATCCATCAATTCATTAAAATGGCATATGGTTGAATTTGCAATCAGCATTCCAGAAAATAAAAAGGTAGATAGACGGATAGATAAGTAAAGAAATAAATAGATAAATAAATAAGTAAACAAATTAATCCCCTACCAACTAAACAGTTTTGAACGCATACATGCATGCAGATATATTAACCTTCGCATTCATCCATCCTGCGTTTCGGTGAAAGAAAAAGGCATAAATACTCTGGATTACGCTAAAAACGAACACAGCTTTCAAACTGTGAGTAGTGTCATGATGACCGGCAGAGTAGCTTTCCTCGCTCTTTCAAGTGTCTTCCTAATCATGCTGACGGGCAGAGTGCGATGCATGCAGGTTCAGATATAAGTCATTTTTTACGTCATGATAAAGTTATTTTGGTCCTCCTATATCTCACAGAATCAAAAAATCCACCCACAAATCAACACTTCAGAGAAGCGTGCATGAGTGTGTCTCCACAAGAAACAAAAACGGAAACAAATAATAATAAAAAAACAAAACAAAAAAACAAAAACAAAAAAAAAAAAAACAAAAAAAAAAACAAAAAAAACAAAACAAACAAAACAAAACAAAGAAACAAAGCGAAGAAAGGAACAAAAAAAACTAGAAGTTTGCTAAACGCATCATGTCAAGATAGAATGTTCAGTTGGTGGTTCAATTTTATTTGAGCATTTGGAGCCTGGGGGTAGAGGGTTAGGAGGTAATGCTCCAAAACGACAAAAGTCATTAAATCAAATCTTGTTAGTCGGGAAATTCTGTAATTTTGTCGGATTTTTTAGAGATTTCCAGGAATCTTCTTTGAGGCAAATTCCAGAAAATAGCTAATTATATTCTCCTGAATTCTGTTGCAATTTTTAGCGGGTTACCTCTTTTTCGGCTTGATTTGATGCGACTATTAGAAAATAATTACAAATCATAATTGAAGAATGGGTTTAAATAATTACTCACCAAACATTTAATTCATTTAATTAATTAATTAATGTTTGACTAATTAACAAAATGTCGCTTTCGAAAGAGATACCTACGTATGTGCTTAATCTCTGCGCTCTCTTTGTTTAAATGCCTTTTTGCTTTTCTGGTTTTTCTGGTTCTTTTTTTTTTTTTTCCTTTCTTTTTTCTTTTTTTTCCAAAACAAAGTAATCTTGTGTTATGTAATAGTATGTAAAATTATCTTTTGTTACTTAATTTATAGGTAAATGTCAATAATTAAGTTATTTGTTAAATAAAGGACAATGATATATGAACATATAGGACATGTTTGTCAACATGACAGGAAGAGGTAACTGGGACTGAGAAGGTTTAGCAGGACCGGAGGGGGCTTAATAAGACTGAACAGGTTTATTGGGAGTAAAAGGACTGTTCGGGACTGAAATGATGAATATTTACTGTAAGAGACACATGAGACCAAAAGGAATAAATAAGGATTAAAAGAAATAGATACGCCTGGAAGGGACAAATAAGACTAAAAAGGATAAATGGGATTTTAGGGGCGTATTGGACAAATGGAACAAATATTGTTAAATGTGACACAAGGGGTTCAATGGGGTGGAAGAATGATTATTTCACTTGATTTGGATAAATTTCTTAGATGAACATGAGTAAATAAAATGTGGCTTATAAGGAGAATAGAGAATTAGCAGAGATCTTTTATTGTACGATCTACTTAATCGAAAGCAAGAACACTATTTATCAATACATATTCCCCTAAACATTCATCCCCACTGTTTACAGCAAACTTTTGACCATCAATTACTGATCAAATAAAGACCACGCATTTTCCTATAAATAACTCCCTACTCTGTCCATCGAACGTAAAGAATCAATCGGCTATGAAAAATAAAACACGCCTACCTCGAAAAAAAAAGAAAAAATGGACAATCGAAATTGGAAAGTATTGAGGGAATCAATCCAATTAATAGCAAGACCCTAACGCCAGCAGCTCAACATAGACAAATTTAATACTTGGAACCCAACATCTTTCATTACAATTAGGAAGTTGACCATAAAAAAATATAATATAAAAATTTCCGACTATGTATTTAAATCATAATTTTAAAAAGCTGCGAAATCTTTTCTCCGGCGTTTTATTCCTTTGGTTACCGCAACGCAATTAAGTGATACATTTTGCAACAAAAATACATTCGCTAATCGTCTAATATATCATTCTAAATAAAAGAAACTTGCTTTTTAAGGTTTTAAAGAGTTAGTTTATAAAGAAAAATCAATAGAGTCCTTATATGTGAACTCAGGAGACAGGAGCTATTTACTTACATATCGACACCATCAAAGGAAGTACTTTTTCGCAAACGCATAAAAGTCTTATGATAAGTCCTAACTGTAAATCAGAACTTCCGAAGCACAATGAAGTTTCTTTGACGCAAACCTAAAGATATGACGCATCAAAAGTGGCATCTAAGAATCCAATTATTTATAGAATCTTTGTGAAATGATCGGGCAACTTTTTATTTTTCAATTTACCGATGATTCCACCGGTTGAGAAAAGATTACACAGTTCAGTTCAGTGTATGACTGTAATGCACGAAAATACTCTGATCTGTAATCTTCTCTCAACCGGTGGAGTCGACGATGACTTTAAAAAACTTGCGGATATTTTAATTAATTAACGGAGTTTCCAACGATTGAGAAAAGATTACAGATCAGAGTATTTTCGTGCATAACATTCATACACTGAACTGAACTGTGTAATCTTTTCTCAACCGGTGGAATCATCGGTGATAAGATAAATTGGCAATGATTATACGCAAAACGGCAGTTCTGATCAAAACAGGGTAATTTTGATACGTATTAACCCTTTGCATGATTTCTTTTTTCTCAAGCAAATGTGGATTTTTCAATTTACTAGGTGGTCAAATATATGGGGAAAATAGTGAACAAATTATTTGACGGTTTTTCGGTCAAAATTCTCTTTTTTCTAATTTTTGCTCGTTTTTTACAAGTGATATAACACCATAAGTAATGGCGGGATTTTTTTTTTTTTTTTTTAAATTTAAAAAAAAAAAAATATATATACTTTACTCAATTGGATTTTTCTAAAAGCCAATTCCGCAAACTTCTTAAAAATAATCAAAATGTGGTCAGTTTGGATACGGGGGCAAATTTTCCCCCTGACATGATTTCGACCACGAATCCTTCACTGCATGATGTTTTCTTTTAGCCAATTTTTTTTTTTTTTTTTTTTTTTTTTTTTTTTTTTTTTTTTTTTTGTGTGTGTATGAGCTCAAAACATACCTTCTCCCGCGTTGGCATACCATGTGCCGAAGTCATATCGCAAAACCTGTATTTTATATGAGCGTTTAAGCAATTTGTTCCTTGAGAGGAACCCCATGCAGTGAAGGGTTAAATGGTTGCGGGCTTTTTTCCGAAATCCATTGTTACCCATTTTTCCAATTGTGATCCTTTCAGAGAAATGCACCAGTAGACCCTCGACAAGAGATTCCGTCTATCATGGCAAATGACAAATGCAATGAGAGACGTTCTGTATTTTCCAGTCTTGGTTGTGGGGCACACGCGGGCAAGGTGGCATGTACGAGAGCCCTGTCCCTATTCAAAACATTACCTATGGAAGAACAAGGTGAATGCGCCGAAGCACTCGCTGCCGGTTGCAGGAGACTAGGAAAAACGAAGCACAGCAGGGCACGGAAGCAGTGTTCTTTTCAAGTCAGAAAAAAAGCCGCGCCAACGCCGGGAGGGATGACCCGGTCAAGATCCACTCTTGGAAAGGGAGGATCAACATCAGTTACAGGAGGACTTGGAAGGATGAAAGCCTCGACTAGTAAGGGGAAGAGAGATGATAGTGACGATGACATTGAGGACGACGGACAATTTCTATGGATAGCCCTCAGAAGATGCTACACAAGAGATGTAGAAGCAGCTCAACAAGCAGTAACTGATTGGCGAGTGGGTGAAGGTCTTGCTTGAAAAAACAACGACATTGAGTATCTTTCAACAGAATTGTTCAAGTCCACAATATTTAGTGGTCTAAATATATTTTGTAAAGTTTTCAAACCGATAAAAAATGTCCATCAAATGCTGTCTTTACTTTAGTTTTTTACATCCCCCCTAACATTGTTTACCATTACTTTAACAGTATCGCAGCTTATTATTATGCAGGGCCGTAATAAGGCTTCGTTACAATAGAGATCTCGCCAGGTTTCACCGTAGATGAATGGACTAATCATACCTCATGTTACGTTGAAATACCAAATGAACCACCCGTGACTGTAAGTGCCACCCGTGGTAAAAAATGGTTCATACAGGTCCATAAGGTTCATAACCAATTCCCTACACAGAGTATGCATATGTATGGATATCATATGAGTTTGGGTATGCATACGTGTTGTGGATATCCTTATTGATCCATACACATCCATTTGGATTCATAGATATCCATACTTCACAGTCTACATATATAGGGAATTGCATGTTTATGGACCTCATGGACGTGTATGGACCATTTTTGCCATGGATGTGCATTTAACTCTTCATAACAAAAGAGCATAACCTCCAGATTGGAAAAATACTACGAATGCATTTAGCTTTTAAACGCAGTAACGGAGGGTTTATTCTCACAGATTTTGTCGCGATCACAGCATACTATCAACGGGAAAGCTACAGATTCCGTAGTAACAGAGAAACGACAACTAATTTGATGTACTGATGATTTTCATAATACCTCCTGAGAACAACGTCATTAGTTAGTGCATTGAATTGAGAACTGTTCATCACTTATCACGCAACTAAGAACTGATCGTCTGTTAGTACAACCGTGTTGCTGGCGACAAAATCTGTAAAAATCTTCCTTCAAATTCTCTGATGAGAAGTCAAGTACAAGTTAGTTCCGAATTGCAATACATGCTTTTTGCTTGGGGTGTGTAATGTGCATTTTTGGGTGGTCCAGCTGAACTCTCCGCTAGGTTTTTTTTTTTTTTTTTTTAAGACAGGTGAGCTTTAAACTTTTTTTATGGTATCCTTTTAGTTTCACATAATTTCACATAGGAATTGTTAGTCCCATTTGCCTACTACGAAACCTTGCAAGAGCTTCATTAGCGTAAATCTGCCAACATGATTCATGTTTTAAATCGTAACTAACCCATCCTGTTTTTGACGTCATAGATTTGTCAGCCTCGCTTTACCTAAGCACATTCTTCGTTTCTTTAAAGTACCTATTGCTTTTCTTTTCGCGCATTAGATCAATAGAAACAGATAATTCCGTCCGTATAAAAGAAAGAGGGAAAATGGGAAAACCAGGAGCTTGGAGACGGAGCTATACTGTTAAAATTGAAATATGCGTTTTAAAAAAGTTTTAAAAATTTGGTGGTCTTTTTGGAATAACAACCACCATTAAGAAGCGATTGTCATGAAAATGGGGCTCTTGCAAACTTTTACTAATGTGGATTGAAGAGTTGATTCTTACATAAAAACCTGTAAAAATGACGAAAATATCACAAAATTCACTCTCAGAATCGGGCTAAATGGCGGAGAGACGCAGCTATCATATGGGATATTCCTATCTAAATTGAGACTTATCTCTGTGTTTCCGTAGAGAAAGTGACATATTAGACAGGAATCTCCCATGATACCTGCGTTGAACAGCCATTAGGAACTTGCCGCTATAGCAGTTATATTTGAGAATATTACTAAATTTTAGACTTTCTTACATTAGTGTGATTTTTGTGATTTTCGCTGGTTTTTACATCAGATTGGACTATTGATTTGCTCACAGCAAAAGTTTGCAAGAACCTTATTGGTGTCACGAGGTAATTTTACGTGTAGAATCCATTAATGACCTCAAGAAAATCCGAAATTAAGTCTCTGACTGCCTTTTTTAGGAAATCTTGTTCCTACCTTTAATGGCACAGTAAGATTGTTTAAAAATCGGTCATTTTGTACCAAGAACAAAATTGAAAAGGTACACCATGTCATAGAAGACCTTTTTAGCCGGTAGAATATGGTCACTTTTTTAAGCTATATCCCCAATAGTAGGGGCGACGCCATTATGGTCTACGAGAGGTACAGTAGACAAAAGTAGATTTTTGGAGGTCGGAAAGACGGAAATCTGACAACGTAGTGTGATTCCTCATATCTTAGTGCATCTGCATCTCAAATTTTTCCGAGCGATCATGTTTGGTAAGGTTGCAACAAACGTTTAAAGCAACGCGCGGAAGATGATGTTTTTTCATTCTGGGTTGCACTTTTTACAATGCCAGATTTTAGAAATTTTACAATCCAAGATTTTGTTATTTTAACCATGTTAGATTACTGTCACGATTTTTTTACAATCCAGACTTGCAAAATTAGCTATCCTCACAGTTATTTTAGCACTATTTTTTTCAGTGTAGCTAGCTGGCTCGCGTAGACCATATAGTGCGACGCGGGGGGTCAAAGTCGACACCTATCGTTCATAACTTTTGAACGAATAAAGATAATCAAATGAGCTTTTTTAAACGAAGCAAAGAGCCTTGGCTTCCTCAAATGTTAATCTCTTGTTCGTCCTCATGCACCAAAACTATCCAATATTCTCGTCAGTCGGTCCCCAAAAGTTTCAGATTATCAGGCAAAATCCTCAGATTTCTCTTTCGATCCAAAAGGCCACCATACCTTGCTGCAGATGCGCGGTTTTGCCCAGATATTTATTTTCATCTTTGCCCACTCGGTCACCCCCTCCACTCCCACCCGTCCTCTGTTGATTACGGAGCAAAACACGCTGAAAGTTCAATTTTTTTTCCTCCTGTTCCTTTTTTTTCCTGGCGAAGCTGCGCGGAGAGTTGAGAGGGCGCTCCTCCCGTATAATTAGCGTTTCTAGAAAACTGCTTCAAAAACTCCGATAAAGGGATCTCAAAATGTGTGTGCTCAACATTTTAAACGGGGGAGAGTTTAACGTAACGTTGGGCGTAGAGGATGAGACGGGGTTTACCAGGGTGGGGGGAGTCTTGCGGTTGTCTGACATAGGTATAGAGGGGAAGCTTCCGCAAACGACCGCTGCGCAGCGCTTCAGATTAACTTTTATGATTAACTTACCCGATTCCGTCCTCTGACCGGCCAGTTACGACGCGACGACGGTGGGTTTCGAAAATTTGCGGCGGGGGTAATGATGAAGGGGGGGGGGAACGGGGGATGGATTTGAAAAGGCCTCAAAGTAAATAAAGTTGGTCCTCTCGCCGGTGGTCGCGGCCGCCCGCGCGGGGTCGGTCGGTAATCGACCAAAATTACCATCACTTTGACCTCATTTAAAGCCTGATTATGGCGGAGAGCGGGGCTTGGAGGGACAGTGGACCGAGAGAGAGGAAAAGAGGGGTGGGGGTTGTTTGCGATTTTGAAAGCGGCGGTGGCGATACAAGGGATCATAGCCGCAGCCAGGATATTGTCTATCTCTCTCTCTCTTAGCCCATTTAAACGCAGGTGTTAGAAAAGGATGGATATAGGGGCTGCGTCACGTGACTTCAGCCCCTCTTTCTGTCCTTTTCTAACACATTTGTTTAAATGGGCTGAGAGAGAGAAACACAATATCCTGGCTGCGGCTATGCAAGGGATTCTCCTCTTGATACTCTCTTGCTCTTGCTCTGGGTCACGCGCCGCGGTTCAATGTTGCCAAATTTATCTATAAATGATCAACTTTTACATTCATTACCGCCGTCAAATGGCGGAAATCGGATGGTTACCCATGAAAATGGCAACGTTGTTGTGGACGGCCGTGGTGTTTGCAGTTTGCACGTCCCTTTTTCCCACAGCTAACTGACCCGCAGTCCACCAGCCCCCCTCAACCGCCCTTTCACGTTTCGGAGGCGGAAAAATCGAGCTTTATTTATCAGGTAAATTCTCAGGCAATAGGGCTAGTGCCAATGCCCGCTTCCTTCCTGTTGACCCCTTTTCTTGAATATTTTGATCATGAAAAGTAGATCATTATACTGGGTGTATACCAAAACTCATAAGCCTAACTTCTGAAGCATATATTTGAGGCCAAAATAATACTTTTTTCCCCTGTAAGCATGGGTTTTTTCACTTTATTTTTTTTTTTTTCAGAATTAAATTAATTTCAGAATTTAATTTTTTTTTTTTTTTTTTTTTTTTTTTTTAAACTTTAGTTTACTTTAGTCTAGTTTAGTGTACCTTACTTTAGGGCAGTAAACCCCTGACGGAGTTTGCCCATTCAGATGTGTATACTTTTTCCATATTATTTAAATATAAAATAAACTCCCTCCAAGCAGGGTTACTGCGCGGTGGAAACTGGGGGGGGGGGGGGGGGGGGAATTGGACCTATCTTTATAGGGGGAAAAAAGTTTTATTTTGGCCTCAAATATATGCTCCAGAAGTTTGGCTAATGACTTTTGTTACACTTTGTACAGATAAATCTGTTACACACTAACTTCAGCTACGTGACTTTGCTAACAGAAGGATCTTAAAAATACAAAAGCCTCCTTGCGTTGGCCTTGATTTGTGTATTCTTGAGATTTTCCATTTTAAACTGATTGTGAGTAAAAATTTTGAGGAAGTTATGCTTCTACTTCATTAAATACAACGATTTGGAGCCACTTCAAGGTAGCCGATTGCAAAAGTGACTCCTAAATATCCAAGGGAACTCAGTCCCATAATGCTTCAGCCAAAGTTTACAAAAATCTCATTAAAAACGCTTTACGATTCATAGAAAAATCATACATAATATCTCCTCTTAATATAATAATTATACTGTTTTTCTTTGTTACAGGTAAGAGTTATTGAAATTGAACCTTCCCGAACCCCCAAGTCTGGTTTAAACGTAAGTTAATGGTGTTTGTTTCACTCCGCGCATCAAAACACCTCGTTTAGTTGTTTATACATTCACCCCGCAGGATATCGCATGTACTACACGTGCTCTCATATTTTACATACCTAAAGGACACGTGTTGAATTTGTTCGCGTAAATAATGAGTGCAATTAAGCTCAGTAATTTATCTACACTAAACGGGAAGATTGTCGCCTCGCATTTCCGAAGGCTCTAATATGTTGATGACGCGCATTTATCTTAACTCGATTATTGAATAAAACATAGTTTATTAGGTACAGAAAGTGAAATGCAAGGATTTAGTTTGTAAAAAGAGTTTGTTTTGAAACTCAAGGGGTTTCCCCTCCCTGAAATTCGGTTTTGCGCCCCCCCCGCTCGGGAAATTTTCTGCTGGTCCCCATGGCCGAGATGGGTGGTTTTTCCCGGTGTTATCTTCTTAAATCTCCGAAAAATATACTGTCATCCACCGCTCGGTCTCATATTGATGCTGGGTCGATTAGTTCCAACCGTAGACACCACTCCGCGCTGCTCAAAAAGTCAACAGTCATTGGCTAAAATTGACGAATTCACGCTAAAAACACACATTTGAGAAATTTCAGCTTCTGCGAGCATACTTCAGGAAGACACTCTGAAAGTTTCAAGCTGAAACGCTCAAAAATAAAGCCGGAAATTATGAAATAGGAAAATTCCCATAAGCCTCAATGAGTGCGAGTGAGTCGGATAGACGTATTATCACTCGCACTCACTCTTACTCACTGAGCTTATGGCGAAACGAATTTCATAATTTACGGCTTTACTTCTAAACCAATTTGCCTATTTTTGGCTCAAAAAATCCATAAAAAATTTTGCAGGTGCTGACGTAATTGGACTTGGCGTTTTATCTATGGTTTCAGTTTAAAACGCCAAAAACATGACGTTCCCAAAAAGCTATCCATCGGATTGAAATCTGGAAAAGTTTCGCCTGGAATCACCTTAAGTTTTTTTTGTTGTTTCTGGGTGAACCGACCGGCTGACGTATTATTATATGTAGAAGTATACCTCGTACAATGCTCTCAATTAGGTTTATGAGTAATGCCTCTTTCTAGCAGCTCATGCATATAGCAACAATGGATTCCCTCCTTTGAAAAGTCTGTAAAATAATCGATTTTTTGCTAATGCTCTGTGCCTTACCTGATAACAATATTTTTGGATAGATATACTATGCATACGTTCTAGTTCATACTATTGTATGTAAGTGTTGTCTTACTTGTTCTCAGTAAACACTTTTAAATGGCATTGTAGGTATTGTTTAAGGTTGTTGCTCGTTCGTTGATAATAGACAGTCAAAGCCTATTTGACATTTTTTATTCGGGCTCTTTTAAAACTGCGGATTTAATTAATTCGTCGACTTTATCAGGTTGGACATTTATTATTGGACCTTTCCTCCTTATTACCCCGATTCAAGTTTTAGCACGGGCGCAAAATCTGTTCGAATGAAGCCGTCCACTCACACTTGCTCACATTCAGAGCAAGTGGTGACACAATGGCACATTGATATCCTTCCAGACTCGAAAGTGTTTCACGCTGTGCCCTTTGACTCTCGGAAGTTCGCGTGGCATGGCGCACTATAGACTAGAGGACACCGCACCGCCAGGCACCCTTTTCGTCAGCGCGCACTCTTATCGAAAGTGCCCCGAAAGTACAAATTAAAAAGAAACCCGAACCGTGCTAATCATTTAAAATTCCGAACTTAATAATTCATCTTATTCCAAAGAGCGCTTGCATAAGTTACAAACCCCCGTGGCGCCAGGGGAGGTTGGAGGGGGGGGGGCTACCCCTGCCCTGCACTTCACCCGCTGGGGATGCCCGACACAATAGAGGGTGAATCTTGGAGAGCCGCTCTTTATATTATATCATCTACGCGCGTACTAATTTTTAATATCTTTTGTAAAATTAATTTATGGTCGCACCATATACGCCGATGAGAGAGAGCAAATATTATACATCCTACCGGTTCGAAATTAATTTCTCTCCTCTCGCGTGTATGAAAAGTTGCTCCCCCCTCCTCCTCCCTTCACAGCACGTTACCCCTCCCGGATATCGCGTATTATATTTTCTTTTCTTTATCAATGAGGGTTGGGTTTTTTCGACGAAGAATAGGGAAAAAGGAGAAAATAAATAAAAATACCGCGCTCGTATTGTACCGATCCAAAAATGATAATATAATGAAAAGAATAAATAAAAAAAAAAAGAGTTCTTTTTTGTTATGATTAGTTTTTGCCTCGCAACAATTTATTTCTTCGGGGTTACAATGATTAAGTGGCCCGTTTAATGTGCCGACAATACAAAATAGTTTAGGGTTGAAAACGAATCCCTGTGGGGTTTGCCACGGCCTAGAAGGCAAAGCCAATTCGGATGTTTAGGCCGGAGAGCTTGGGGCGCAGGCACGGTCTCAGCAGCCGCGCCGCCCTGAGGCCTCAATCGGCCGTGGCCTTTGAAAAAACATATTTTTTTTTTGCGCAAAGGGCGGAGTCCAATCTTTTTTCGAAAGTCCCGCAGCTTTTTTCGTTCGATCTTGAATGCGTTTTTCCTTTCATCGCGGCGAAGATGGGATAAATAAATACCCGATTCAAGATTTATGTGCAAGACTATACACTACTCACTCTCATGAAGCATAGCGGTCTCTCTCTCTTTCTCCATCTAAGCACATGTGTTTGAGAAGGATAGAGATAGTGTCTGTCTCGAAACTTCAGCTCCTGTGCCTATCCTTTTCTAACTCATGCAGTCAAATGAACAAAGAGAGAGAAATAAAAAAGTTCAGGCTACCGCTTTTTTTTATGAAGGACCTTCTAGCTGGTACACTGAAGGAGTGTCCTCACTCCTCCAATTATCGGTAAATCGAAAATAAATATAGGAGAGGGAAGAAGCAAAATAAAAACTTTGATTTTAATACAAAGGATAGGCGGGTCGAAAATTAAAATGTTCTGATGAAATTTTCAAGAATAATTGTATACTCGTATTTTATTCTCAGAGGGTGCTTAACTGCTTATATAGCTTCTGCAAGAAGGCTGATCCACAATTTATTCTTTCTCTCTCTCTATGTTCATTTGAATGCTTGTGTTAGAAAAGGAATGATATATAAGCGAATGTGACGTGATTGCCCCTCTTTGTATTGCATATTTTTTTAACCTAATGACATATTGTGTTTAGAAATGAGCGCGCATAAGGAGGGACCTGATTCAACTTCCGAAGTCCATAGAACTTTAAACTGAAAGTTATCAAGAAGACGCGGAGTCAAGATGTTGTCAAGGCGGTTCATTGTCGGGCATTGCTCTGTCTCAATCAATTGAGTTGTCTACTCTGTGTTGCACACTTTTGCTATAAGCGATTTAACCGTCGATTCTGGTGTAAAAACCTCGACAAATAACTATGGCAGCACTAACAACTTCCGAAATCCACTCTTCAATTCACTATGACGCGGAAACTGATATTTGTGTCGAAAACTTGTCAAAATGTAACAATAACACACAGGAGTTCCAATGGATGATTCCAACTTCAATCATCATCTATTGGAACTCCTGTGTGTTATTGTTTCATTTTGATAAGTTTTCGGCACAAATATCGGTTTCGTACCGGAAGAGGAATTGAGAGGAATTGAGGATATTGAGACGTAAGAAATTCGAACAGACGCCGTCAGTGTTTACTGTTTATTTGTTTATGAAGTCAGTTGTGATGTGATGACAGTTAGCCGCGATTATTTGAATGTGCCGCGCTAATCTCGCGAAATATCGTGCACGTGGCACTATGGTCTGAGATCGCCATAACGTGGCCAAAAATAAAAAAAACTACTTTGGAATTGAGGAAAATGAGGTATCTAGCTGCATTCTAAACCTTTTGAAGGGTCTAGAATGGCCAGACCTAGCCTCATCTGATAGCTGAAAGTATCTGATAACACCAGTTGAATCTTATCAAATTGGAAAAAAGTAAACTTGTTCCAAATCTTGGCTCAACGGAGTTAATGTAAAAATAGTGCCCAAAGATGTAATTTCGTTCTTTTGGCAAAACTGCGGCATGGAAAAGAATCATTAAGGTATAATTAATCGCCTTCTACCCTCATATATTTAAAATTTAACCCTTTATGCCCCATTTTTGAACTTATAAGAATAGCAGTTTAGTACACGAAAATCTGAACAAAAAAATTTTTAACATGGACTTTTAAATACTTTCCCGAAGTTTCCCGAAAAAAAGCGTCACAGGAAAATGTTCCTCGTGCTTTTCTGAACAAGATATATTCAACAGATTTGTCCTATTTTGTCCTTTTTTGAAGTTTTATTAGTTTCTTTAAAGACATTATCCGTTTCATAGGAGTATTATTTTGATCTGAGATTGCCAAAAAGTGGCTAAAAGCCGGAAATTCGACTCTGAAATTAAGGAAATTATGAACGAGCCGGCATTCTATGGCCTTTGAAGGCTCTAGAATGACTAGTTAGCTTCATTGATAGCTGCAAACATTTGACATTACGTATTAAACATCTTAAATTTGAAGATAAGTAAACATGCCTCGAATCTTGGCTCAGCTACATTCTCGCTAGCATAGTTTTCAGTGATAAAAATTTCGTTCTTTTAGCAACACTTTAGCTGGAACGGAATCACCAAGACAAGTTTCATCACCCTCTATCCTCGTATACTTAAAATATACAACCATTACATGCCTCATTTACCTCATACCTATGACTAGACTTTTAAATACCGAAGACACGTGCAGGCTTTTGAAATGGTTGCAAATGATTTTTCCAGTGACTAAAAGCTGTAAAATACAGTTTTTTTTCACTTTTATCCCTTCTTCAAAACTGTTTATCTTGCAAGGTTGCAGATTTCGCTGAAACATCTTGGCATTTCAATTCCATCTGAGTTTATTGTGAATATTTATCAGTCAAATTTAGCAAGTGGGATGAAATTTCGAGTGTGGTAGGGGGAGAGGATTTAGACGGAAGGGGATGGACTGAGGGGGGACCCGGTCTCTCGGTCTGTTCAAAATCTATCTTATCACGATCAACCAGTCTTGTAAACGTCAGGATTTAAAGGTGGCTTGCAAAGGATATTTAAATAAGTAATCAATTAAAATAAAAAAAAAAAACAAAAAAAAAAATTAGTTGGGCGCCATTTTGAATCACAAAATTATAAAAAAATCCATCAAATTCGAGTTTTAGGTACTTAAAACATCGGGAAACTGAGTTTCAGGTGATTCGGACTGTAGGCTGTAAGACACTTTTTTTACCGACTAAAAATAGCAAAAACTAAGCGGGCGCCATCTTGGATTTGAATTATTTTGAATAACTTTATCAGATTCAAGTTTAGCACTCTTAAAAACACCGATAAAACAAATTTCATTAAAATCGGATGTTAGGCTGAGTTTTAATCTCAAAACATTAGAAAATTTTGAGCGGCCGCCATCTTGGATTTCAAAATTTTTGAAAAATTCCCTCGGATTCGAGTTCAGCGTACTTACAAACATGGGGAAACCAAGTTTCAAGCCATTTGGCTCGTTAGCTGATTTATGGCCACGTTTTGGTGATCTCAGACCATAGTGCGTGGTGGAAAGATACAGGGGTGAATAGTGTCTAGTGTTTTTCGCAATTTGTGAGTTTATCAATGAATTTTGGTGTTTTCTGATGCTGCTATTGTCATTTTTACGGCTTTTTTACATATTAATTGATACTTTAAAACGCTCTAGCCAAAGTGTGCAACAGACCCATTCTTGTGTTGCATATTCTGATAATGGCTCCAAAATTTTTTGGTAAAAGTACGAAGACTCTCCGCTGTTCACACATCAATTTGCTTCTACTAGAATTTAGGAATTATTTTTCTCAGTGTAGGGAAAGAAAAAAAGTATCAGTTGCCACCCCAGTAACACCCGAAGTGGCCAATCATATTCTTTCTGTATAGTTTTCAAATCATAATTTGTAAGAGGACATTCTATTGGTTTTTTTTTTTCATTTTTTTTTTTTTTTTGTTGAGCCGGTCAGAGCTGATTGTAAGTCACTGAGGTCGTGAGGGTGGTTTGAGGAAAGATCCTTTTACCGAAAAATTCGAACTCTTCCTGCATTCTTTATGGTTGCCTATAATCTCACCGATAAACCAACTTACTGAGACCATTCTCCAGAATAAGGACCCAAAAAACATGAGGTGCGCTCTTTCCCATGAGACCAACGCCATTTTTAAACTAGGATTTCTGTGGTAGAGCCATCCCCTTGTTTTACTGACCCTTTTCTCTGGAGATCGCTTCAATCGTCAATTCATAGTCATTTTAAAAAAAAAAAAAACAAAGATGTTTCTGCTTAGATCTTGTAACCATGCCATGCCGCTTCCCCGTAGCGCACCGAGAGTTTCTTCATCTCTCTCTTTTCTCCATTAAGAAACGTATGTTAGACAAGGATGGACAAGGGGATAAAACCCCCTCCTTCTGTCCTTTTCCTACTCATACATTCAAATGGGAAATGAGAGAGATGGAAGATATCCTGGTTGCGCCAGTGCCGCTTCCTACTCATCCGAAACAAAAGGGTTCTTTTTCAGAATCCATCTTTCCACCCTCTGTTTATCTGGCGCGGTTTCTCGTCCCATCGAGAGTACGAACTCGCCGAAGGATTTGCGTGCAGAAAAGAATCGACTCTTAAACAAACACAAACAGGAAAGGAAGCGAGACCGATGGGATTCTTTCCATGCCTACTCCGAGAAATATTCGGAACCCTTGAGATGTTTGACGTCACCAACGGGATTTAAATCCACCGGTTATACTTCAGTGATGCCAAATTTGACGGGACATTAAAAAAAAAAGTTGAATGGGGCTCTTGCACACTTTTGCTATAAGCGATTTAATAGTCGACTCTACACGGAAAAAAAAAGATCAGTGAAAATAACCATACGGATACCTGATTTTGGCACCTGCTAGATGTTACGGTAAACTTGACCAGAAGTATGGTACATTTACCGATACTTTGAGCAAATTCGACATGCAATCAGGTAACATCACCTAGTGCCTAGTCAAAACATAGCATACTCCTAGTTAACATTACCATAACATCTAGCAGGTGCCAAAATCAGGTATCCGTATGGTTATTTGCACCGTAGTTTTTTTCCTTGTAGTGTAAAAACCTCCAAAAGTAACGATGGCAGCACTAAAAACTTCCAAAATTCACTCCTAAACTCAATGAACGCATTTTATCTGCGCGAGTGTAATGGTAATGGTGGCATAGGATAGACATAATGGGAGATTCCTATCTTAATTTTGACACTATCTCTATATGCTATCAAGGATGATTCACAGAGTAAATTTGTCATCAGAGTAGTGATCCACGTCCGATGAATGGTACCGCAACATCTAGTGACACCTGTGTCAAATGAGAGTCGTCTCTTATCGGCCACTTCTTGATGGAGTTACAGTATTTTTAGATGGACAATCTCCGGCATTATTACTGCCCTAAGCCACCATTACGCTCGCGCAAATAAAAGCGTTTATTGAGTTTAGGAGTGGATATCGGAAGCTTTTGTGCTGCCATCGTTATTTGGAGGTTTTTACACCAGGATCGACTATTAAATCGCTTATTGCAAAAGTGTGTAACACTGATTGAATTAAATCGGAAAATGCATCTAATTATTCGAACGATGGCAGCCCTGTTTTCGATGTTGCCACATTTTCCTACAAATTACCAATTTTTACATTAAGTTAAATGGGGGGGGGGGGACCGGATAACTATATCCGAAAAATGGCAACATTGCTTGTTCTACTGTGTCTGTGCCCTCCCACGCGCCTGCGTGCGGCGAATCCCACGCTCGAGAAAAGAGAGAAGCGACAAAAAAATAATATTTTCTCCGAAAACGGTTCAATACGGTAGTCAAAAATTTCTAGATGAACCGAGTTGGGTATTCTCATAATACATCGCCGAATTCATATAGTCATCCTTCATTACAAAGAAGGGTCCAGTTGTTTGTCTTTCTCACTCTCTGCTAATTTGAACATTCTAGTTAGAGAAGGATAGGAGAAGCTCATCACTATCACGAGACTTTTGATGCCCAATCTCTGTCCTTTTCTGACGCATGTGTTTAAACGGACGCAAGAAAGAAAGAGAGAGAGAGAGAGAGAGAGAGAGAGAGAGAGAGAGAGAGAGAGAGAGAGAGAGAGAGAGAGAGAGAGAGAGAGAGAGAGAGAGAGAGAGAGAGAGAGAGAGAGAGAAAGAAAAAATCCTAAATCCGAATTTGTTTTTCAATAGCTTTTCGCATCTTCGCGGTTTGAGTATTGACTCCTTAGAAAACCCATACCATGGAATGACACCTGTGTCAAATGAAAGTCGTGGAATCTCCCAGTAATGGGAGATTCCCATCTAACAATACTGTACTTCCATCAAGAAGTGACCAATAAAGATACGACATTCATTTGACACCAGTGTCACTAGATGTCACGGTGCCATTCATCAGATGTGGATCACTACTCTGATGACTAATTACTCAGTGATTCATCCTTGTCAGCATAGAGAGAGTCACGAAAAGATAGGAATCTCCCATTATTACTGCCCTATGCCAACATTACGCTCGAGCAAATAAAAGCGTTTATTGAAATTAGGAGTGGATTTCAGAAGTTTTTAGTGCTGCCATCGTTATTTCTGGAGGTTTTTATACCAGAATCGACTATATAATCGTCTTCAGCAAAATGGTGCGACAGCCTCCATTTGTGAAGCGTGCGATTCTTTCTCGGCTGTATCATCCGTTTGTACGATGTAAGTCTGAAGTGAAGAATTTTCGTTTAGTTTCTCGATGATTCTCATGCTCTGTCAACAATCATGAATCAACATGGGGTTGATGGACATTTTGGCAACACCCGATAAATTGGTGCCGATGATTTATAGCTTGACACCGCAAACGCGGTGCTCACCGGTCACCGGTCCATTAATTTATTCGCATCACGCACTCGCTGGACGCACGCTCGACTATCGACATGCTGGCGTGAACGAGTTGAGATCGGTCCCGCGCATCCCAGAATGAGAGGAAGAGCTAGAAACCAGGGTTGCCTGAATGTCTGATTGGATCGGGAATCATTTACGACTCCTGTTGCTAGCTTACAAGAAGCACATGCACTAAAAAGAGGCAGGGGCGGTTTACATCTCTTGAGGACCTACGCAATTTTGAATTTGAGGCCCCCAAGAAAAAAGGTAGGAACCCTGGAGGGCCTAAAGGCATCCATTAGAAAGAAGGGGGGTCTGGAGGTTCTCCTCCTATGTTTTTTTTTAAGAAGGCATTGAAATTCAGTTTTAAACACGGGTTTTTTTTGCAGCAAAGTTGTTATTATTTTATCTTTTCGCCTCTTTTTATTCTCCTCTCTCTCTCTCTCTCTCTCTCTCTCTCTCTCTCTCTCTCTCTCTCTCTCTCTTCTCTCTTTCTCTCTCTTTCTCTCTTCTCTCTCTCTCTCTCTCTCTCTCTCTCTCTCTCTCTCTCTCTCTCTCTCTCTCTCTCTTTTTCTTTATTTTTCTCTCCTTTACTCCCTGTTTCTCTCTGTTTCTCTCTCGTTTCCTTTATTTTTCTCTCTTTTACTCTCTTTTTCTCTCTTTTTCTCTCTTTTACTCTCTGTTTCTCTCTGTTTCTCTCTTTCTCTTTGTTTCTCTCTGTCTCTCTCTCTCTTTTTCACTGTTTCTCTCTTTTTCTCTCTGTTTCTCTCGTTCGCTTTGTTTCTCTCTGTTTCTCTCTCGTTTTCTTTATTTTTCTCTCTTTTACTCTCTTTTTCTCTCTTTTACTCTCTGTTTCTCTGTTTGTCTCTTTCTCTTTGTTTCTCTCTGTTTCTCTCTTTCTCTTTGTTTCTCTCTGTTTCTCTGTTTCTCTTTGTTTCTCTCTGTTTCTCTCTCGTTTTCTTTCTTTTTCTCTCTTTTACTCTCTTTTTCTCTCTGTCTCTCTCTTCCTATATTTTTCTCACCGTTTCTCTCTATTTCTCTCTTTCTCTCTGTCTTTCTATTTCTCTTTCTTTTTCTCCCTTTATCCATCCTTTTCTCTCTGTTTCTCTCTTTTTCTTCTTTTCTGCCTCCCTTGAAGTGAGGCCCTCTTAGGTCAGAGGCCCTACGCAGTTGCGTATTTTGCGTAATGGAGAAGAGATAGTAGTGGTAGTATTAACAAAATAAAGAGTCGAGGAACAAAACGATGAATGACACAAAAATCAAAGTTTTTACAGTCATATACTCAACAGCTGATGCAAATCTACAAAAATAGAGATCAACAGAAGCGCAAGGCAATCAGTTTTGGTTGGATGGAAATAACCTTTCAACGTAATTTTCCCCTCTCCCTCACCTTAAAAACAAAAATGGGGTTTTATGACTTCTGCCGTTCTTCCCTTGGACTCTTCAATAGGGCTCTTGCAAACTTTTGCTCCAGAGGATTGAAGAGTTGATTCTTGCATAAAAACCGTTAACAATGAGTAAAGTGACGATGTGTGCTCTAGAAATTACAAAATTCATTCTAATAATTGGGTTTAATGGCGGAGAGAGTGGGTGTCATGGGAGATTCCTGTCTAATTTAAGACATATTATGTCTGCGTTTCCATCGAGAAAATAACAAATTTGACAGGAATCTCTCATGATACCTGCGCGTAGAACCGCCATTACGATCTTGTCATTAAGCAGTTATGTGAGTTTATTACTGATTTTTAGACTTTCTTATTGTGCTTTCCGTGATTTTCGTTGTTTTTTTCTTCAGATTGGACTATTCATTTGCTAACAGCAAAAGTTTGCAAGAGCCCCATTCTTAAAAATATATTGAAAAATTTTGCATTTTTGAAAAATATTCCTTAAATATTAGATGAATTTGGAGTCGATTATTGTGAAAAAATGAAAACTGATGAAATTGTGCGAGGTCTAATCACAAAAACGAGTATACTCACTACTCAGGTGTGGTACTGAAAGGGTTAACGGGATGGGAATTCATACTCCATACCGCATGCCCCTTAGCGAACAACCTTGTTGGTCATGGAAATGTTATACACGTGTTTTCTTTTTCAACTAGGATCATCTACGTCGGGAAATTTAGGGTTTTTTTTTGCTTTTGTTTTTTTGGTTCAGTGTTTTTTTAGGACAGTCCGGCAACAACGTAGAGAGGTGACTGTCATCTCCAATGACCGGCTGCCCAGAGACCAGAGCTGTGTTGAAGTTGTTGCGCTTGAGTCGCGACTCCGGCGTTTGAGTCCGACTGTTACAGTTTCAGATCTCTTGATCTCTATAATCTCCGATGCAATGTTGTCAGATCGGGGGAGAAAATTCGCCTGTATTCTCGCTCACCTCTATTAGTTTTTTTTTTTTTTTGCCATCATCAAGCAATCGAGAAATTACGATGGAAAATTTAAGTGTATTGTTCAGCGTGTTTTCATGGAACTCTTCGATTCAACGGTGAATCCACCGGCGGTTTAAAATATTGCAGATTTGAGTATTTTCATGCGATATAGTAGTATTGCTCAACTGAACTGTTTAATATTTTAGTCACTCGTGGATTCACCGTTAAATCCAGGAATTCTATGAAAATCACGTCAAGCGGCAACTTTGGGAAAATTCGCCCTTAGTGAAGTGATTAAACATGTTAATTCAGAGCTTTGATGAAATATGGCGCCGCAAGGGTTCTATTATAATGAAAATATCAAATCAGCTCTCACAAACGGAGAGGTGGAGGAACTCAGAGAAAACATGGTCGTCGAGACGATCACATTACGATACTATCATTGATTAAGGACTAATAAGTTATAAGAAATTGCCCTTAATGTTACCAGACTTCTTACTAATTCAACTATTCATTCTATTGCATTGAACGAATGTCTGTACAAATTATAATTCTAAAAGTAACTTCTTAAGAGTCATGAGTTGACATTCACGAGTGAAAGAGCCTCAGATGCAAAAGATATGAAAACCCTTGAGGACGATCGACTCCATTCGCCAAGCTGAAGCGATAGAGGGGTCGCAAGGGGGGTTTTGGTGATATCACCTTTTTGCCCATGTTTAAGAGTCATGAGTTGACGTGCATGAGTGAGAGAGCCTCAGATGCAAAAGATATGAAAACCCTTGAGGGCGATCGACTCCATTCGCCAAGCTGAAGCGAAAGAGGGGTCGAAAGGGGGGTTTTGGTGACATCACCTTTTGCCCATGTTTAAGAGTCATGAGTTGACATGCATGAGTGAAAGAGCATAAGATGCAAAAGATATAAAAACCCTTGAGGGCGATCGACTCCATTCGCCAATCTGAAGCGATAGAGGGGTCACAAGGGGGGTTTTGGTGACATCACCTTTTTGCCCATGTTCAAGAGTCATGAGTTGACATGCATGAGTGAAAGAGCGTCGGATGCAAAAGATATGAAAACCCTTGAGGGCGATCGACTCCATTCGCCAAGCTGAAGCGATAGAGGGGTCGCAAGGGGGGTTTTGGTGATATCACCTTTTTGCCCATGTTTAAGAGTCATGAGTTGACGTGCATGAGTGAGAGAGCCTCAGATGCAAAAGATATGAAAACCCTTGAGGGCGATTGACTCCATTCGCCAAGCTGAAGCGATAGAGGGGTCGAAAGGGGGGTTTTGGTGACATCACCTTTTTGCCCATGTTTAAGAGTCATGAGTTGACATGCATGAGTGTATGAGCATCAGATGCAAAAGATATAAAAACTCTTGAGGGCGATCGACTCAATTCGCCAATCTGAAGCGATAGAGGGGTCACAAGGGGGGTTTTGGTGACATCACCTTTTTGCCCATGTTCAAGAGTCATGAGTTGACATGCATGAGTGAAAGAGCGTCGGATGCAAAAGATATAAAAACCCTTGAGGGCGATCGACTCCATTCGCCAAGCTGAAGCGATAGAGGGGTCGCAAGGGGGGTTTTGGTGATATCACCTTTTTGCCCATGTTTAAGAGTCATGAGTTGACGCGCATGAGTGAGAGAGCCTCAGATGCAAAAGATATGAAAACCCTTGAGGGCGATCGACTCCATTCGCAAAGCTGAAGCGATAGAGGAGGGGTCGCAATGGGGGTTTTGGTGATATCACCTTTTCGCCCATGTTTAAGAGTCATGAGTTGACGTGCATGAGTGAGAGAGCCTCAGATGCAAAAGATATGAAAACCCTTGAGGGCGATCGACTCCATTCGCCAAGCTGAAGCGATAGAGGGGTCGCATTGGGGGTTTTGGTGCTATCACCTTTTTGCCCATGTTTAAGAGTCATGAGTTGACGTGCATGAGTGAGAGAGCCTCAGATGCAAAAGATATGAAAACCCTTGAGGGCGATCGACTCCATTCGCCAAGCTGAAGCGATAGAGGGGTCGCATTGGGGGTTTTGGTGCTATCACCTTTTTGCCCATGTTTAAGAGTCATGAGTTGACGTGCATCAGTGAGATCCTCAGATGCAAAAGATATAAAAACCCTTGAGGGCGATCGACTCCATTCGCGAAGCTGAAGCGATAGAGGGGTCGCAATGGGGGTTTTGGAGATATCACCTTTTCGCCCATGTTTAAGAGTCATGAGTTGACGTGCATGAGTGAGAGAGCCTCAGATGCAAAAGATATGAAAACCCTTGAGGGCGATCGACTCCATTCGCCAAGCTGAAGCGATAGAGGGGTCGCATTGGGGGTTTTGGTGCTATCACCTTTTTGCCCATGTTTAAGAGTCATGAGTTGACGTGCATGAGTGAGAGAGCCTCAGATGCAAAAGATATGAAAACCCTTGAGGGCGATTGACTCCATTCGCCAAGCTGAAGCGATAGAGGGGTCGAAAGGGGGGTTTTGGTGACATCACCTTCTTGCCCATGTTTAAGAGTCATGAGTTGACATGCATGAGTGAATGAGCCTCAGATGCAAAAGATATAAAAACCCTTGAGGGCGATCGACTCCATTCGCCAATCTGAAGCGATAGAGGGGTCACAAGGGGGGTTTTGGTGACATCACCTTTTTGCCCATGTTCAAGAGTCATGAGTTGACATGCATGAGTGAAAGAGCGTCGGATGCAAAAGATATGAAAACCCTTGAGGGCGATCGACTCCATTCGCCAAGCTGATGCGATAGAGGGGTCGCAAGGGGGGTTTTGGTGATATCAACTTTTTGCCCATGTTTAAGAGTCATGAGTTGACGTGCATGAGTGAGAAGGTCTCAGATGCAAAAGATATGAAAACCCTTGAGGGCGATCGACTCCATTCGCCAAGCTGAAGCGATAGAGGGGTCGCATTGGGGGTTTTGGTGCTATCACCTTTTTGCCCATGTTTAAGAGTCATGAGTTGATGTGCATGAGTGAGATCCTCAGATGCAAAAGATATGAAAACCCTTGAGGGCGATCGACTCCATTCGCGAAGCTGAAGCGATAGAGTGGTCGCAATGGGGGTTTTGGTGATATCACCTTTTTGCCCATGTTTAAGAGTCATGAGTTGACGTGCATGAGTGAGATCCTCAGATGCAAAAGATATGAAAACCCTTGAGGGCGATCGACTCCATTCGCCAAGCTGAAGCGATAGAGGGGTCGCATTGGGGGTTTTGGTGCTATCACCTTTTTGCCCATGTTTAAGAGTCATGAGTTGATGTGCATGAGTGAGATCCTCAGATGCAAAAGATATGAAAACCCTTGAGGGCGATCGACTCCATTCGCGAAGCTGAAGCGATAGAGTGGTCGCAATGGGGGTTTTGGTGATATCACCTTTTCGCCCATGTTTAAGAGTCATGAGTTGACGTGCATGAGTGAGAGAGCCTCAGATGCAAAAGATATGAAAACCCTTGAGGGCGATCGACACCATTCGCCAAGCTGAAGCGATAGAGGGGTCGCAAGGGGGGTTTTTGTGATATCACCTGTTTGCCCATGTTTAAGATTCATGATTCGTCATGCACAAGTGAACGATTGAAAGAGCCTCAGATGCAAAACAAGAAACTTGCCAAGATGCCGCAAAAACAGAGGTTAATGGGCAGGAGCAGGGATTGGGAGCCGGAGCAGTGGTCAGATCTGAATTTTATGTTCTCCTCGGCAGAAAACTGTAGGAATACTAAAATGAGTTACAATTTATCATTCAAATACTGAATCTAGAGGCTCTTGCACCAACAGAACTTGATTTCAAAGATTCGGTTTCAAGTTATTGCGTTGGGAGCTCTTTGGGAGCACGGCTCCCAAAAAGTGCTCCCTAAAGAGCTCCCAACGCAATAACTTGAAACCGGATCTTTGAAATTAAGTTCTGTTGGTGCAAGAGCCTCTAGATTCAGTATTTGAATGATAAATTGTAACTCATTTTAGTATTCCTACAGTTTTCTGCCGAGGAGAACATAAAATTCAGATCTGACCACGGCTCCGGCTCCCAATCCCTGGGCAGGAGGCTAACACTCTTTCTTTTGCAATATCTCATCGAAATTACTTACATACTTAAGGGGGGGGGGGAATCGATGGTTCAAAAGAAACCATCCTTTTCTTTATATTCCATAATTTTCATACATTTGTCTGCTATAAATTCGTTTATTTTACCATATTACACGACCGAAAAGACTGGTGCACCTAATGGAGCAGTTGCAAGGGTCTGAAATTGTGTGTCCCTTAGAATGCAAATGATAGTACTTGATGAGCTGAGAACAATAGTCCTTTTGGTTTTTTCTGAAGTGTCCCGGTTTTGGAGATACGCACGTGTAAAGTATAAAAAACCGTGTGAGTAGAGACGTCACTACGCGGAATTCCCACTTAAAACAATGTATTTTGGGTAAAAATCTCATTTTCGGAACAATGGGACTTATTTAGGAACCAAAGGCATCTTTGTTCTCTGCTCATCAAGTACCACCATTTCCTTCATAGAAAACACAACATTTCAGACCCTTGCAACTGCCCCCTATTCAGATTGCCTGTTTTGTTGTATTTTTATACTACCCCCCCCCCTCCCGCGGAACCAGGCAACTGCGCTTTCGCGTTTTGTCCGCTCTTCGCTGATCCTTTCGGAACCAGTCGAGTCCTTGCTCACCAGTCAGCAGTCACCATCCACAACTTTTGCCACTTGCCGCTTGCCAGAAAAAATCGAGGATCCAGCGATCCTATTGCCAAGAGCCGTGACTCTGACACTACTGACATTACTGACAGTAACAATGACACTCTGAAGTCTCAACCAACTCCTGACCTAACTCCCGGTACCGCCGCGCTCCGCACAGAGGAGCGAGTGAATACGAAAGTGGATAATTATTGCTGGGCGCCTTCAATTTGCGATATAGGCAATAACACAAACTACGGGGGGATACAAAAGTGGATAATTAATTAATTATTGCTGTGCGCCTTCAATTTGCGATATAGGCAAAAACACAAACTACAGGTGAATACAAAAGTGTGTAATTAATTAATTATTGCTGTGCGCCTTCAATTTGCGATATGGGCAAAAACACAAACTACGGGTGAATACAAAAGTGGATACTTAATTAATTATTGCTGTGCGCCTTCAATTTGCGATATGGGCAAAAACACAAACGACGAGTGAATACAAAAGTGGATAATTAATTAATTATTGCTGTGCGCCTTCAATTCGCGATATGGGCAAAAACACAAACCACGGGTGAATACAAAAGTGGATAATTAATTAATTATTGCTGGGCGCCTTCAATTTGCGATATAGGCAAAAACACAAACTACGGGTGAATACGAAAGTGGATAGTTAATTAATTATAGCTGTGCGCCTTCAATTTGCGATAAGGGCAAAAACACAAACTACGGCGCACAGTGGAGAGAGTCAATGAGAGAAGTCGGACATGGAAAAAATTACTAAAAATGCAAATTGGAAGGTTTTTACCGTCAAAAAACAAACTGTAAAGGGTGATTCTTGTCAGAAATTTTACAATTAAACCAATGAAACCACTCTTTAACGTTCACTTTGCATATTAACTAAGATATACGCATTTAAAGTAGCCATTCAATGTCCAGTCGCGTGCCATCTGGCAACAATGCAACTGCTCCATTTAAACTCATTGAATGTATCGAATTTTCCTTGTGCACTGTGAACCCCCTGAACTCGATATTTTACTTGAGTTTAAATGGATAGAATACATTGTTGCCGAATTGCACGCGACGCGACGCCACTACTCATTCCATTGTGCGCCGCTAGCTGGTCGCCGAGTCCTGTCGATCTGTCCAGTGCAGTGTCCGGACTCTTGACGAGTCGATCGACGATCGTCGAGGGCCAGTGTTATAAGTTATTCACTCACCATTCTGTGATCGAGTTCTCGGCTTCTTCTCGCTTCTCGCTTCTCGCTCCAGTAGTCATTGCCGATCGTTTCACGCACGCACACTGCACACTGACGACGCGACGCGACGATCAACTGTCTTTTCAGCACCCACGTTACGCCGAGCCACGCGCCGCTTCCACTATTGCCAGATTTTGTGTCTCTAAAAAAAGGTTTAACGACATTTTTAAGCGAATGAACGAACCATCGATTACGAAAGATTTCGTCCGTTTTAATTTTCTCACTCTAACCAAGTTAGAAAAATTGAGAAAGTATTGCGATGACGCAGAGATTTTCCAGGTGTCTTGTTTCGGTACTTGGCCTCTCACGACTAAATCATATTTTTTTTACAAAGTAATGGCCTTTTATCAAGCATAATACTATTCAGAAGAACATCCTTGCATCGTATTTACATATTTTTTTACTCTTTCAGGGTTTTATGCAAAAAAAAAAAAAAAAAAAAAAAATCTGTGGCGTCTGTCTGTCTGTCAGTCGTTATATCGACATAACTTTTGAACCATTGATCCCTATGCATTCAAATTTTGCACAGATGTTTGCATTCTAGATTCCTCAGAGATTTTTTTTTTTTTTTTTTTTGAATTATCAACTTTTAAGTTAGTTATGGAGGGTAAACGGTTTTCATTGAAATCAGAATTGGGTGAAAATGGGGGCCTGGGGATCACCCTCAGAATTCTAAAGGGTGCGGTGGTCTAGGGGTCCGTGTATAGGATTCTGAAGGGGATGCGGGGGTCTCCCCAAGAATCACGGGGGGGGGGGATCTCAACTAATTGTAGCTTTCCGTGCTAAATAAAATTGATGAATCATAGAGAAAGCGGCAATTAAGGTTTTGCAACCTAGGTTGAACAATAGGCGAATGTTGGCTGTTGTTTCGATGAGTTCCGACCAAAATTAAGCCAGAATAATCGACACCCGTCGCAAGTTTTGTGCAGGGTCTCTATTTGTCTCTGTTTGTTTGTACACGCCTTCGATTGATGATGTAGGCAAAACGAATACGTGATTTAATCCGATTACATCACAGCCATACCATACCTACACTGAACTGAACAGTGAAATCATTTTGGGAATCAGTAGAAACACCTGTGAATTATGAACAATATAGGGCTCTCGTAAACTTTTGCTGTGAGAAAATGAATATTACATGTCTGAAGTAAAAACCAGCGAAAATCACAAAAGTTACACTAAGAAAGTCTAAAATTTAGTAATAAACTCACGTAGCTGCTATAACGGCAAGCTCGTAATGGTAGTTCAACGCAGGTATCATGGGAGATTCTTGTCTAATTTGTCACTTTCACTACGGAAACACAGAGATAGTCACAATTTATAGTTAGGAATCTCCTATGATATCTGCGTCTCTCCGCCACTAAGCCCAATTTTGAGAGTGAATTTTGTGATTTTTAAGTGTACTCTATCGTCATTTTTACGCAGGTTTTTATGCAAGAATCAACTCTTCAATGCCCTGTATCAAAAGTCTGCAAGAGCCCCATTGCATTGCGTACTCACGAAACGACGGCTCTGCAGTCAGACATGGGATCCTATCACCAGCGGATCCAGAAAGTCTTCTTCCTCTCTCTATGGCCATTTGATCGCGTGTGTTAGAAAAGGGCAGATAAGGGGCAGTCACGTGACTTTCGTCCCTCTTCTATCCTTGTCTAACACATGCGTTTAAATGGACACAGAGAGAGAAAGACAATCCACTATTCCACTGGATCCGCCAGTGGATCCCATCGTTTTCCGAAAACAGTTTTTGTACGTTCCGCTTTTACAATCAGAAGCAAATTGACAGTAAAAAAATAAATTAAAAAAATTACCTCGGTACTTTCGGCAACACCGCCCTCCAAGCGTCTGTTTTCCTCTTTTTATCCCCCTCCCCCCCCCTCTCTCGCAACCTAACGCTACCAAATTTTACGGGCTTGGGGGTACGGAAACGTGCACGGCCCTCCGAGGATAATTACCCACGTATCATTAACGTGCGATTTGTGTTTTTATAATCGCACGCATGACAACCCTCAGTGCGGTTAATTTAATAAAACGCGGAAAAAAATGAGGTTTGGGGAGAAACACTTTAGGCTCGATGTTGAATTTGACCTGTAATTATGTTCGGAGGGAGAGCGGTCAGTCCGGGCTCTTCTGGCCGTGTTACAGTAATGTACCTACAGGCTTTTAATCCTTTCATACAGGCGTAATTAAGACGAGGGTTAGGAGGAAAAAATGAAAGAATTAAAGTAGGTTTTAGAGTTGAAAGTTTTGTTTGTCTGTCCGTTATCCACAGCACTGTATGGTTTCTCGAGTTTTGTTAATGTCGCCTCCCCCCCCCCCATTTATTTTCTTTACAAGCCATAACAAACATGATAGTCTCCTTCGATTGTATAGAGGTAAAATATTGAGCCTTAACCTCACTTACAACTCTTTCGTTGTATAGTCGCCAGTCCCATATATCCTGGCCATTCCCTTTCTCTTGCTTTTATAGTGCTTATCACATTTTTCCTCTATATATATATATATCCTCAATTTTCTTCAATGGTATTTTTCCTCTTTTATGAGTTAGCACGCTGATTATGTACTTACAACCAACAAGACAAACCTAAAATTCAATGCCTGGGGGAGGCGGTAAATAACCACGAAAATTTCTGTAATTGTAGCAAAATAATAAAAAAATAAATAAAAATAAAACATTTTTAAGGTGTCTATCATACCTTTTGATTCTCAAGGAGGGCAATGCCCCCACAACTGCCCTCCCTTCCCTCACCACAGCCGTTGTCAGGAACTCGTCTTTATTTCCCTTTGAAGAAGGAAACGGCCGTTAAGTGACTTTAACCTCTAAACGTGTCCTTTTCTAACACATATGATCAAATGGGCCGAAGAAAAGGAGGGACAATTTCTTTGCTACTGCTATGCCCTCTCCCACCTTATTTGGTGAACACTGAACACATTTTTGAAACGGGGAGTCCCGTTATCTCGACTTTAAGTCGCGAATTCGAGCTCTCGATTGATTTAGACTTTATTACCTAACGTTAAAGAACAAGAACCGTCTATCACTCCGTCTCGAACTTTTTTAGGCCCTTATTGGCAGATGGCACGATCAGGAGCCTCTGGCAGGAATCAACTGATTCAGATCTCGTCAAAATTGACCTATCATCGAAAAGTAAACAAGTACGCCTTCCGAGCAGTGGTGAGGCGTGACATTTGGCAACAATGTATTTTCTTCATTTAAATTCACCACATAAGTCAAACGCTTTAGTCATCGGCGATGACCTGGCATTTCGACCTTTCTAATGTGTATAAATGGGAAAAAGAACGTTGCCAAATCGCACGCCTCGCCAATAGCATATACCTTTAGACGTTCCTAGCAGCCAATCAGAAGTAGTAATTAGGAATTCCAACGCTCCGTCGTCCACGAGATTCTACAAACTGTGAAATGGACTCCAGCGAGTAGCGTAGAGAAAGAAGGATTTTGAATAAACCGCGCTTAAAATTAATTATTTCATCCTCATCTCGTGTGAAGGTCAAGTCGTCCGAGGGTCAAAGGTTCAAATCGCAGAGATACTTACTCTCTTTTCACTTCATCTCTTCATGCATATATACCCTTGTTGTCAGGGAAATAAACAAATGAAGGCGGGAGGCCGGCAAAGGATGGGTTGAGATAGGGAAAAGAAAGGATTATCAGTTATAAATAATGAATCAGAACTTTAGTTCGAGCTTTTCCTCCGTATCCTTTTCTACAGTGCGGGAGCGGCGCACACAGGACCGAGATCGAAAAAAAGTGGCCAAAAATCTGTGAAAAAAAAAGTCATCAAAATAATAATTTTCTACTTTTAAAACTTGACTTAAAACTTTCCAGTGACGTTTTTAGGTTTAAGGTGATTCTTCAGCGTTTAGTGCCGATTTCTGCCACCAGAGCGCTACCGTTCGATTAAAGTCAAATTACAGGCCGAAAGTAATTTATTTTTAAGAAAACGGAGTGTCAGTTCCTCGATAATCATCTGAAGAGTGTCTCTGCCAAAAATCTCGTCAATAACTTCAAAAATAAGGCTGAAAGTACTAAAAAATGAAATATCGCATTTCGATACAAGAATCGATTTGCGATATTTAATGTTTTGGTACTTTCAGCCTTATTTTTGAAGTTATTGACGAGATTCTTTGCAGACACTCTTCAGATGATTATCTAGTGACTGACACTCCGTTTTCTTAAAAATAAATTACTTTCGGCCTGTAATTTGACTTTAATCGAACGGTAGCGCTCTGGTGGCAGAAATCGGCACTAAACGCTGAAGAATCACCTTAAATAACTTATTGAAAGTGTTTTCTGCGATTAAAATTGGCCTTGACGTATAGTAAATGATAAAATGATGAGAAATTCACCTTCTGATTTTTGACCTCTTTTTGGCCTCTTTTTGACAATATCAGACCATTGTGCGGGAGTAGCAGCGGCAGCGCAAGAAAAGTTCTTTTCAGAATGTTTGAAAATATTTGTTTGAACATTATTAATCATTCCCGGGGTATTCTGACAGAAAAATAATTATTAAGGGCGCAAGGGGCTGGGAGGGGGAAGTTAGGATGAGAAGGGCAGGGTGCGGCGGGGAAGGGATTTGACTCTTTCCTTAGCTAAGTAGCGGTGCAAATCATCCATCACTCGATGATCAATAAGCAGAAAAAAAACCAGAGCACGGGAAACAACACACAGTGGTTGGAACGCGGATTGGGTAACGTATATAAAAATAACACTCGCTGAGCTGCCGTTTTTTGTATATAATTAATAACATTTTTCAATTCATCAATGATTCCATCGGTTGGTCAATAGATTACTCACAATCAGTTCAATTCAGTGTAAATTTGTAATATGACAAATATTTGCATCTGTAACTTCTTCTCAATCGGTGCGAACGCACCGGAAGCATGGCGGATCGTGCTATTTGGCAACCATGTTTCTTTTGTCATTTGAACCTATGCAAAAGTATCGATTTCCAGGGATTCAGTGAATCCCCTAAAGATCGATAATTTTACGGAGGTTATTAATTGGAATGAATCGGTTGTTGCCTTATCGCAAGCAAGCCGCGACTGTTGTTCTGCAAAGGGATCGGAATTCTATTTTGCTGCCAGTTTTTCTGTTTTCGGCTTTTCGCACCGATAGTTTAAGTGGCGTAGCGTGCAATTTGGAAAAGTTGTAGTTCGTCAATTTAACCCTTTCTGTCATGAATTATGAAAGAAGTGTCACTGTAATCTGAAACCTATACCATTAAATTGAACGAAAGTTCGTGCGCGTCATATGATTTCATGTGCGAGTCAATTTTTCTGAATTTCCATAAGGCTCCATGTAAAATGTCGTCCCTTACAATGGACACTGTGACGGAGAGGGTTAAACCTATGGAAAACATCGAACTATTGGGTGTTCGGTGAACACCTTCGCATTCGAACTTTTACATGGGTTCAAATGGACACAGTATAAACGCTGTCAAATTGCACGCTACACCACCGACCAACGTCGAACTGACTCTAATTGAACATGTTTTCTAAGTCACTTGAACGACTGATATGTTTGAAAGGTTCTACTGCATGGGTCCAGGGATTTTGTCCATCTCTTCCTCTTGACCATTAAAACGCATATGCGTTAAATAAGGACAAATCCATCAGTGAAAGTCACGCGACTGTTTTTCCCCCATATTTTTTCTGCACATTTTTTTGAGAGAGAAATCCCTGGTGCCGCTTATGAAAGATTGCCTAGAGTTTCAAATGTTTCAGCCCACTGAGTGACAGCGACTTAAAGGCTAACTAAAAATCAATTCTCTGTAGCTGTGTTCCGGACAGTTCCGGAACAGGCCACCATTAATTACGCAAATCCCGAACTCAGAACAAACTCGTATTTCTCTTTGCTATCCCTCGGGGGAACGACCCTCGTCCAGCTTTCGACTGCGGAATTTTCAGAAGAAAAACACTCGAGTATACGTATCATTGTAAAATACAAACTGTGATTCTGGAGGATGAAGGTAATGGATCTGTAAACATCTTTTGCTGCAGCAAGAGTTCCCACGAATTTCACCTCGAGCGTCATTCTTTGCGTGTCTTTCCTTATTTTAATAATGGGTTTAGATATTTTCAAATTGTTAAAAACTTCTTCGTAATAGGTGTCGATCCATAAGCGAGCAATATGCTAAAACTGTATTTTTCAATTCCCCCCCCCCCCACTGCAAACTGGTGTCACGTGATCTAAAAAGCCCTACAGACATTGTAAAATGTATCTGTTGAGTGTTGACCTATTTCAAATTGTATCAGTAGTGACACATTATAAGAAAACATAAAAACGGGCTCAAACATTTTCTAAAAGACTATACCGCAGCCTTCATTATAATGCCGCATTTAATAATGGAAATCATGTAGGGGGAAAATTTGCCCCCGTATCCAAATCAAGAACGGTTTCATTATTTTTACGAAGCTTTCAGCATTTGCTTTTTGAAAAGTTTAAGTTTAAAAAAAAAAAAAAAAAAAATTGAATTTTTCTTTTCTTTTTTTTCCGCCCTTTCTTACGGTATTTTATATAGCACTTGTAAGAAACGAGTAAAAATAAAAAAAGAGAATTTTGCCCGAAAAACTATCTAATCTTTTGTTTCACTCCCATAAATCTGAACACCTAGTGAATTGAAAAATCTATGTTTGGTGGGGGGGGGGGGGGAAATATCATGTAATGAAGGGTTAAGTAATAAAAAGGATATAATTTGATTAATAAAAAATAATCTAAATCAGTGGCCAATGCTTTGTTGTTGTAGTTTAGCAGGTATACCTAGTTATTTCATTTTTAAATAATTTATAAAAAAAAAAAAAAAAAAAAAAATGGACGAATGGTGCTGGAATCACCCTTTAACACCTATGGACTCGACTTGCTTGATTCCTGATTCATGTTTTAAGCCCAATGGATTGTACATTTCACTCCCGATGCACTAAGTGGCAGTACGGTGCTGTGGGTAGAGGGAAGGGGAGGGGGAGGGAGGGTGTATCACATCACATGCCATCAATGCACCAGCGACCAGTGCAGTGGTGCGCTCCGGTCAGCATCAACGAGTCAACAGGTTTTGGCTCTCACGCGAGTTTCGGTTCAAGTTCGGCGCCATCGCATCGCGCACATTAAGCGCGCACGCCTCGCCGCAGTCGCGCGGTAAAATTACGGCTCGATTACGCGGGACGCATCTTCGTTGCACGAAAGCACGCGCGGCTGCCTGCAGCTACACGCCCGACACTTGTCGCGGTGCACACTGCATTTTGCACGGTGCCGTGGTCTTGGAAGGACGAAAATCGCATGATCGTCGGAAAATGAATGATTAAGAATTTCTGCAGCGAAACAATTCAGGCGAGTCAAGTGACATATTTTACTGACCGGAGATAATGGAACGGTTGGAAATCCCTGTATGTATGAGAGAGTTAAGACAAGTAGTGAAACCAAGGGCGCCGAGCCACCTTGGATGCGTTTTTGCTTAATTGTTTATGTTTACATTCTGAGGGCCGTTGCTGTGTTTAGAGTCCCCATACGTAGAGAGTTAAGACAAGAGAGTAGTCAACCTCTGATTGGTTGATGAGTTTTAGGCTCTACGGACGCCGCCATTGGATGCGATTTGCACATTTGTTTACATACTCTTGTTGACAAACAAAGGGGTCCAACGGTATTTTACGGATAAAAGAGTTAATTGAGGACAAAGTTGTTAATTTTAATAATTATGCACCTCAATAATGTCTATAATTCTCAAAAGAACCTTCAAGAGCGTAAATAGTTGTCGATCAACAAAATTAGTTAAAGATTACACTGTTAGAAACCCTGCGGCACTGTAATCTTTTCAGTGGATCAAAACACAACAACGGCCCTCCGAATGTAAACAAATGTGCAAAATCGCATCCAATTGCGGCGCCCACGGTTTCACTTGTCTTAACTCTCTACATATAGGGACTCCATACATATGTGTTCTGGCCCAATGCAACGAATATAGAGCCCCACTTACAGAGTTTCTAACGATATAATCTTTCACTGCCTTTGTTGATCAACATCTAGCTATTTAGGCTTTCAAAGATTCTTTTGGGCATTATAGACATTTTTAAGGAGCATCATGATTAAAATTAACAAGTTCATCGACATTCGACAATGAACTTTTTCATCCGTAAAATACCTTTGGAACCCTGCATTTGTAAACAAATGTAACGTATATTAACAAGTATGAAAAACCGCGTCAAATATAGTGGCGCCGGCGCCCGCAGAGTGCAGAGCCTAACTCTTGACCAATCAAAGGTTGACTACCCTCTTGTCTTAACTTTCTACATCCAGAGACTCTAGTTGCAATGTGCAGTGATGCTACCTATGCAGGGACAATATATATTCTAGAGACCGCGCGCACTATCTGTCTTGTTCTTGTTCAAATCAGGTGGTAACTTATTTTGTCGGAGTTTCAACAAGCAACGTTCGCAACTGGACCGTATAGGCGTATACGTTGGCTGATGAGAAAATATGTTGAGATCAGCTGTTGTTTGGGACTCTAAAATAGTCAAACATCAAAAAAGGCAAGTAAAAAATTCTAAGTCGACAACTCGTCCAAACGCGCCAATCAGAGGCCGCGATTGCTGCACGAGCGAAAATCTCGACTGGCGAAAGACACCCGTGAAAACGCGCCAATCAGCGCTCTCCATTCCAGACCACACTGGGCTCATTCAATCGTCAACTTAATTCTTCTCATAATTAATATTCTAATCAAGCTAAAATTATTCCAATTATATCCACGTATTCACAAAATTTCGTATGATTTTTTGATACATTCATCTTTATTTAATACTCAAAACTCATTTTAATGTCAATCACGACAAATTCAAGTCTCAACACTCAAGGTCACGTCTCTTCACTCCGCGCACCAGATTTGGCGCCAAAACCGCAATCAGCAACATTCACTTTTATCAGTTATATTTAATTCCAGCATTCATCTAAAATTCTAACAAAAATATATTTGTATTCTCCATAATTTTATAAATTTTTCCAAATAAATAGTTTTGACTTATTAATTAATTTCAATTAAATGTTCAATGAAAATATTCGCCTCCTCTGACACACGGCATCCAGTCTACAACAGCCAATCACAGCGCTTCACTACACTTCTACGATTTCCCGCGCTTTTCTGCGTTGCCAAATATCGCAAACTAGTATAAATACCGCGGGTTTCCTAGAATTATTTGTCATTCTTGGCGCACACGCCGACCGAAGCAGCCAATCAACTCTCTGGACCTCTGGACACGGATTCATCTTTACCTGGAATTAATTGCAAGTTCTTTTCAGAACTCTTAGTCAGTGCAATTAATTACCAGTATCCAATCATCTCAATCTCAAGGCCGTGGACGAAGTAGGATTCTCCCGCCAATTCAAATCTCTTCGGCTGTGGCGCTATCTAACAGCGTTTTCAAGAACTCTCACGGAACCGAACCAAGTCTATCTCTCTCTCACTCGATCCATTCGAGATCTCTTGTACTGCGCTATCTACCAACAAATACCGAAACTACGAAGCGAACGGAGCCTCTCTTTTTATTCATCAAGGTCAACGGCGTTTGTATTTAAAACAGCCGTTTTCATGGCTTCACGTATCTGAGCGTTTGCCGCTTCTTTGAAGTTGGACCTTTTTCGTCATAAATCTAAACTCCCGTCTTTTTTTATTATTACTTATATTTTTATTCTTTTCGACCACTTCCTGGTTTCCCGCAATATTCGCGGCAGTCGATGCACCTTGGCATTCGGATGACTTTTTTTTTTTTTATATTGTTTATTGGCCCTTCTGGTCGCACGCTGTAATGCGTAAGCCGGGTCAACTTTGGCACCAGGATCCCTAAATCTCTAATAATAATCAAGTAAACTTTTTCATATAACTCGCGTCGCGTATCAATCATTTTTTTATATTTAATTAAATTCTTTCCTTCCTTTTCCTCAGGTTGATCTATACGAGAAATCAGGGGGGATCTGAGTTAACAGAACCAATCTGAGTTCCTGAACCTTTTCTCTCTTTCCTAAACCATTCGATAATCGATATTTTATCATACAATCAAACACACGTATTTTTAACTTCATTTTTTTTATATAGATTCAAATCATCAAAGTCTTTATTCTGTCACTTTGTGACTGGTCCCTCGGAAAACAACGTTCTTTTTTTCATTTAGATTTTTTTTTATTTTTATTTTTTATAATCTTCTATTCAAAGTCCGCACAGCTGTCAATGAGAACTCGCTCATTCGACTGCCATCTTGTTATTTTGTTAAACGCATTCGTTGATTTTCTGAGTGGATTTTTGGATTTTAGAACTTTCTGATGCTCTCAACTAGAGACAAATAGAGACGGAACACTAACTGGCTGCAGGAGAGGCGCTCTGAAATTTCGCGGATTCAACAAAACAACAGTCAAATGTCACCGTTCAACGCTATGTGACATCAAAAGGTGTTGACTGTTGTTTTACATGTTATTTTGTTGAATCCCCGGAAATTCAGTGTGCCTCAAATCTTCCCTATGTATTTTAGCGTAGTGATCCGTCTCTATTTTATCTCTGCTCTCAACATTATTTTCAAGTGATTTTACTGACGGTTCGTCAAACGCAGCTTTATGGAGGGAGGGTGGGTTCCACCCTCCATAAAGCTGCGTGTTAGCAAAAGTTTGCAACGGACCCATTTTTCTCCCTCTTTTCTGTCCTATTTCATCACGTGTGGTCGAAAAGGACGGATCCATGACCCGGCAAAAAATGGAATTGTCCGAAAAACGTCCCTATTATTTTTAAGATTATTTCCCGGAGCCGAAAAACGTCCTGGAAAAAACCTTAAGTCTTACGCATGCATATGGGCTATGATCTGCATTGTTTCCAAAAAATACACGAAAAACGGACATCCGCCTTACTCAAACTGCACTGCAGGCCGACACTAGGACGTTCGCTTCAAAACCGAAACGACAGATAATATGAGGCGGTTTGTAGGACGTTTTTAGGACCAAATCGGGCGATTCATTTTTTGCCGGGCGAGCCTAAGTTAGGAGACGGCCTTGCTTTTTATCCTCGTCGAACAGATGCGTTCAAATGGGCGGATGAGTGAGAAAGATCAATCATTCCTAGATCGGTGCATACGCGTATAGATCATTGCGCATGCGTCTGATTTCTGATATGATGTTCTCTTTGCGATGTGTGTGTTGACTGGTGAAGTGTTGGGTGTTGACCGCGTTGACTACGTCGAGACCGTTCGGCGAGTGCTGAGTGTTGACCGGTACGCGCGCCTGCCTGCGTTGGTATTAATGCCATCAACATAAGATTGGGTGCGGGGGGGGGGGGGGGGGGGGGGGGTTGCAGTGTACGGTCGATGGGACTATGGGCTAGTAATCAAGCCCCCCCCCCCCCCCCGGTCACCTTTCTGCTGACTTTTCTTCGCTATAAATTAAGTCGCTTCCTCGGTTCTTTGCGTCCTCCTCCTCCGTCTCACCCACCGCGCATGCGTGAGTGCGTGCGTGGTTGTAGCGTCGACGCTGCAGCACGGCGCAACGTCCTCCGCCGTGCAAGCGCGCGAATGCGCACTATGCATATCCCTTACCTGTCACCTTATGAGGAGGACGGTCACGACACGACGCACGGTGGATCGAGTCAATGGGGAGGGTCGGACATGGGCAGGAAAAAAAAAGGTCACATTTCCAATAACTTTTTATGGTTTTCTAGTATTTAAACATCTACAGGGACTATATCCATGGCTCATGGGGTCATTTCACCCCCCTCATTTGACGTGCGGGTTGCCTAAACTTGAGAAGGTAGGCAATATAAAAATTTTACCGTCTGTTTTTTAAAAAGTTTTTTTTTTTTGCTGTCGCATCAGATTTTGAAAATGTAAATCAAAAGTTCGATTTCACTGGCTTATTTTCCTCCCTCTGATGAACATTTCACATTTCGTTGATATTTTTTGGCATTATTATAAGGGAGAAAAAATACTTTGAAAACTCGCAAAAAAAAATTTGGGAAAAAAAGGGGGGAAAAAGCTCTACAAAAAAATGTCCCATATGTCCCCTAAATGCTTTTCTGGGTTGTTTTCTACACCTCCTCAGGAATGTATTCCAACAAAAAATTTGGGCCCCTAATACCCCTAATTTGAGCAAACGACTCGTTTGAATGAGAGCAAGTCGTGCGCGTTTTTAAGCTTATCTCGCTTTCCTTCTGTCACAAAGATCGCGCATCACAAGATATCTTCCAATCTCGATAAGTCTTCAATTGATAAATAATTTTCACTAATTTTTTGATTTCTTGGGGGAAAATAAACAAGAATTCAGTTCCCTACGGTGCATTCAGCCATAGTTAATAGGTGAATTGGAGTTACAAGTTCAGTGTTTGGGGTTTTTTAAAATTTTTATGTTATATTTGCCGGGTTTTTTTTTGACAATTTTAATGTATTTGATAATGTTATTTACGTATTTGCAATTGTTCAATGACACCCTCAAAACACAATGAAAGAGACGATGATGGAGAAGGCTGATTGAATTTATTTGTTGAACTCTACAATAATAAAAAGTCGTTGGATGATTGTGATCATCTGGTCACGTTCATTATAAAAAACTATAAAACTTCGTTCGACGAACAAACTTTGACTGATGAGTGCCACATGTTTTGTTTGAAATTGATGAAATTTTGAATTGTGGACAGAAGAAGAAGAAGGCCAAGGAATATCTCCCCGAGGCACTTGCACTTCTGAAGGTTTGCCCTCAAGACACAATGAAAGAGACGATGATGGAGAAGACTGATTGAATTTATTTGTTGATTTTGAAAATCTGTCGAAATAAAAAGATGCACCTAATTTTTCCTCCCCTTTTTTTTTTCCGTTTTTTTTTATTTATAATGTAACAAGAAAATTGAAGTTAAAGATTTTCAAAAGATCCACACGGACAGAAAAAAAAATGGGAAGAAAAAATTCTTAGTTTGACTGGAAAAAAAAAAAAAAAAAAAAAAAAAAAAAAAAAAATCATCGTTTATTGTCCCACGTATGGGGGTATAACGAAAAAATGGTGGGGGGAGTAACGAAAAATTAAGTTAACAATTGTTTAGCAAAGGAATAATGTGACATTAGTAGTGGGAAAAGGTGACCCCCCCTCGTATAAATACGCCACGAATCTAAAAAAACCGCCTACTTTGACCCCCCCCCCCCCCTCGAATAAAACCACGAATCTAAAAAAAAACCGCCTACTATCTTATTATCTGCTTCTTTCAGCCGTTCAGTACCGCATTAGACGCGTGCAATGTGTGTTTTAAGCAAACCGTGTCACTAATGACGAAAAAATGTGTCAAAAGACTTTTTAAAAAACTCAAAATGCAACAATATCATCAAAATGGATTCTACGACGAAAATACATAAGGAAACAAATTTCTTGGGAATTACATGCTCGAAAAAGGTCCATACTTAGAGGAAACGAAGTGCGTGATGCGCGATGTCCGACCCCTCCCATTGACTCGATCCACCGTGCGACGTAACATTACTTGACCCTAGAATTAGACTTCTAAAGTTACTGATTCAACATTATCTAACAGCAGTTTGTGTATGATCCTGTTACCCTGTTAAAAAAAAGAGTTGGGCAAATAGGAGTGTAATCGATTACACGATTACTGGGTAATCGGTAATCTTCAAGGCTTTGCATGGTAACTAAATGTATTCTTCAGAGATAAATAGTAATTTTTAGGGTCTTATCGATTAGATCTAAGTCTTCTGCAACTAATATACATATGATGTGTGGCTTGTAAAACATCAGCCCTTATTACCATAAAAGCACCCTCCGAAAAAACGGCGATTACGATTACTCGGTAATCTTGTAATTGATTACAACCCCCATTTGCCCAACTCTGGTTAAAAATAGGTATAATCTACAGTATGTTATCGGGTGACTATGAGAGCTGGGTCTGGCACAATATTTAAGTGGACTTCGTAAACACATAACACAAACATATTGTACAAGCAATACAATTAAGCAATATTTTCTTTCTTAAAACCAATAGAGGTCCAGGTTGCGTGGAATCGTCGACATTGGCGGATCCAGCAGTAGTTTATTCTTCCCATTTGATGTCATGAAAAAAGTCGATTAGTCATAGGGCTACAGCCCCTTTAAGAATCGGTTGTTAATCATGCATTCAAATTGGAAGAATGCGTAGTTGCAAGATTGCTGCATCCGCTTATAATCGTCAACGCAGAACTTGTGCAAAAAGCTTGTGTCTATAGTACCATCCTGACCATTAATCAGGTTCCACGAACATTGCAGATCACGAGAGTCATGTTCTACGATTATTTTTTAGTTTACCGTTTCCGACAGTTCCACGTCTGAAAACCGAAACACCACGCACCGTTGCCGTAAGCACATTTTTAAAAGTGAGGCCATCGATTACTTTGACCTTTCAAAAAAACAAAAAATAAAAAACAAAAACAAAAAAGAGGAAACTCGACGTATAGATAAGCCACACAACAGAGCTGCCGTTTTGCGTAGAAATAATGACATTTTTCAATGCACCGATGATTCCACCGGTTGAGAAAAGATTACGCAGCTCAGTTCAGTGAATCACTATGCAATGCACGAAAAATGCTCAAACTCTAATCTTTTCTCAACCGGTGGAGTCGTCGATGACTTGAAAAAACTTGCGCATATTTTAATTAATCAACGGAGCTTCCACCGATTGAGAAAAGATTACAGATCAGAGTGTTTTCGTGCGCATTTCAGTCATACGTTGAACTGAACTGTTTAATCTTCTCTCAACAGGTGGAATCATCGGTGAATTTAAAAAAATAGCATTGATTATACGCAAAACGGCAGCTCTGAGCCACAATCAAAAACTTTGTACAAACGCTAAAGCAAAATATCTTCCACGATTCCGCTGTGATTTTAAAACTCTCAGTGCTCGCTCCCTCCATGGTGCAGTGTATAAGTTACATCTGTCTAATTGCCTGGCCCACACACCTGTAGCTGATCCTCATTGTTACGGTCGTTTTGTGGCGTTGTAACAACAACGCAAACCGAATAGGTACATTTCATCCAATTATCTTTTTTTTACTTCTCCTCCGTGTCTCAACATGATGAATGAAAAAATAAACGTTTAAAAAAAAACACCGCGAGTACAATGAAGGTGTGGTCCGCGCCTTCCTCATTGATACCTTTCCTCTTTCCTTTTGGCGCTCCGGGACTAGCGGGGCCGAGGGGCTTAGGGCCCGGAGGAAGGGGGAGGGGGGACGGGCCCCGAGGATCAAAACAGCGGAGCCACAAGAGATAAAGAATTATCCACCGAACAAAACCCAGTGCCTAAGCTGTTCAAACAAAATACTAATTGAGGTCGGTATCTCTGCGATGAAAATCCACGTTCCGAGTCAGGTGTGCTCTCCGCCTGGAAGTCAACGGAGGAACAGCACCGAGAACTCGCGTGAAGAGCGCACCTTCTGTTTTCTTGGGCCCTTCTCTATGGAACCGTCTCGATTGATGAATGAGCTCAGAAAAGCTATAGGTGGATACGAGACGAAGACAGTTTAGTGAAATGGACGGGGAGGAGAGGAGGGGGAGGGGAGGGGGGGAGGATATCATCCATGTGTGTAAGCTGTGTGTCATCAATTAACCGCAAGAGATTAATCTATAGTTATTTACCCAGGTTGAATTAACAATTATGAAGTATGAGGAGAAAGAGAGAGAGAGAGAGGAAGAGAGGAAGAGAGAGAGAGAGAGAGAGAGAGAGAGAGAGAGGGGGGGGCAGAGAGAAGTTTGAGCCATTAATTAATTGAGCTTGGCGTGCGCTTTTGAGTTTCACCGGTACCGATTATAAAATTGCCGCAATTCGATTGAATCGATACTTAGACCGATGATAGATAGAGCGCAGGTTCACAGGTGAGGCGCTTAAGGATTGCCCGTATCGCATCCTGTATGGGCCGCGCCTCTCTTTCAGAACAATTAAAATCGTGCTTTCGTTTTGAATTATTTGCACAGATCCACGTCTGGATCGCAAGTGGTGGTGGAAATGACGGCTTTTGAACAATCGATGATACATAGCTTTTTGCCCGTTTGAAGCCGTATAAAAGTATCGATTGTTCAGAGGCGAATAATCGAGACCCTTGAAAGCTCGACTTTTCTCCATAGGTTCAGATGGATATGATGATTCGACCCACGATGATGACCCATTGTCCCATTCGCAATGGGTCAGATGCAAACTTATGCTGCAGCGAGATTACGGGTCGATTCCTGTGTAAAATTGCGTGGAAATCACATGGGAAGCATCGAGAAGTCTGAAAATGTACTAGTCAAAGTCAAGAAACAAAGTCAAGAAACGCGTTAAACAAAATACATAGTCCGCAGTCGAATGAGCGAATCACATTGGGAGAGTCCCTGGTTCCCTATGGTTCTGTCCTTTTCTAACACATGCGTTTAAATGGGTTAGGAGAGAGAAAGTCGATAACCTGCCAACCTGGCTACGGCCATGCCTTCAGTAGTTCTTCTGGTTACAGTGTATTTTTAGATGGGAATCTCCCGTTTTTATACTGTCCTCAGCTACCATTACGCCCGCGCAAATACAAGCGTTTATCGAGTTTAGAAGTGGATTTCGGAAGTTTTTAGTGCTGTCATCGTTATATTTTGAGGTTTTTACATCAGAATCGACTATTAAATCGCTTATAGTATAAAAATTAAAAATATGCAACAGCCCCATTGCCGTAGCGGCCCGTGAGATTTGGCAACCATGCATTTTTCCGACTTAAACTTAGGTAAAAAATCGATTCAAGCGGAGGCTGGCAGCCTCCTCGAGTTTCGATTGTTTTCCATGTATTTAAATGGGATAAAAACACTGTTGCCAACTCGCACGAGCCGCCACTGCCCCATTGTATGGTTTTATTTTTATAGCAATGCGTGCGCGTGTACAGAGAATGCTTCCAAGAAATTGGCTTTGGGAAATGTTTGACTTTTCAAGCTAGCATCGTCTAGTTGATTTTTTATCGTCAGACCTCTAAATCAAACTCTCGAGCAAAATATTCATGCGTTTGTTTGAGCAAGTCAGATTTTTTGGTATTTTATTTCTTCTCGTATTTTCTTTCCTCTTCCAACTCTTCTCTGGAAGTATCTTTTTTCGGTGAACTTGAGCTTCGATTCCAGGCTCTACGACCTCGGGATCGACGATTGTTTTGATAGAAACGAAAGCAAATAAACTCAGATGGATTTCAAGAGATCGCCGTACAGTGGAACGAATGTAACTACATTTCGAGGACATCATTGAGGGACGTAAGAGAGAGAGAGAGAGAGAGAGAGAGAGAGAGAGAGAGAGAGAGAGAGAGAGAGAGAGAGAGAGAGAGAGAGAGAGAGAGAGAGAGAGAGAGAGAGAGAGAGAGAGAGAGAGAGAGAGAGAGAGAGATAATACAGATCGGGATCTCTTGAGATACCTACACACAGTGGCGGATCCAGAAAAATCTTCTGGAGGAGGGGGGCAGGCACGCCTGTGAAATTTTGAAAGTTGAAGCGTTCGGTTGAAGTAATTTCGGGTTATTTTCAATTGGATCAAGGCAAACTTTGAGGCTTCTGGAAGGGGCAGTAGGGGCACGTGCCTCCCCCCCTGGATCCTCCACAGCCTACACAGCTCCGCTGTATGCCTTTGCTCTTAAATGGCGGAGCTACTCACACAGGTGTCAAGGAGGATATCATGATCATGCCTAATTTGCCTCTATCTCTATTTTGAAACTCACAGAGGAAAGCTTCAAATTAGATGGGAGTTTCCCATGGTACTTACCGGCGTGTAACTCCGTCATCACGCCCCAAACTTTAAAGTCATTTTCTGATTCTATATGAGTAAATTTCGTATTATTTGAATGTGCTTATCGACATTTTTGTTTCATTTTACTAAAAAAAAAAAAAAACTCTTCAATCGCTTGGAGCAAAGGTTAACAAGAAGCCAACTATCCATTTTTAAAACTTAAAATGAGTCAACACTCATTGCTGTTGTTTCCCAAAAATATCATTCCTAATTTTTCTTTTTTAAAAGCAAAAAGCAAAGATTAAAAGAAAAAAAAAACTTTTCATGTCCTGAAAAAGCCATGTTTCGATCTAGTGTGCGTCATTTCACACTCGAACTCTCGAACTTAGAGCCTCGCGCTCGCTTACCACTATGCGCATCAAGTTGTCTCTCTCCTCTCTCCTCTCTCGCCTCGAATATCGCGGCTCTCTTATTTTCTCTCTCTGCGTAATTCATCTCTCATCGGCTACTTTACTTTGCCATCTCCTACTTTGTCATTTGATTCTCTCCTCCCTCCCTTCACCGCCTCCCCCCTCCATCCGTGGTCGTCTTTTCTTTCCCTCTCTTTCTCTCTCCAAAAATATTTTTATTGGCCGCGAGTCGTCGCTAAGTATCTTGTTAAATCCTCCAATTTTAAGCAGCGGCTGGTGCCCCCCCCCCCTTCGTCCCCCCTCTTTACCCCCTTCTCCACTCTCCTCGTATTCAGTTGATAGATGAGTGTGTGTGTGTGTGTGTGTGTGTATCAGCCGTCACGAACGAGCGGTATTGTCAAATTTGAAGGTTAAAGGGTATAGCAGGATAAGCATATGATTTTGGGCCCGGGCGCCTTTTTTAACGAAAATGTGGGGACTTGTTAAGGACCATGAGAAACTAATTTCTCCAAATTTTCAGCCCTTAATTCTGATTGGTTCTCGCGCTAGACGGTTTTTTCGAAATTTCGAAAAAAATTAATGTCTCGAGAACGGTTGCACCGATTGAATTCAAATTTTAGGACGTTGTGTATGTAACCAAAATGCATCCAAAAACATTTATTTGATTTTTTTTAGACCGTTTTTAGGGGTCCAAATGTCCAATTTTCGGTGTTTTTATTTTTTTTAACCAGGTTGCAATTCTGATACAACAACCAAAATTGGACTGTAGACGCCTCTAATATGCATCTATAACATATATTTTTCCCAAAAATGTACGCCACTTACGCCAATAGTGAAATCTACGAAAAACTGGTTCAAGGGTCAAAAATCTCATGATTCCGAAGGGGAACTTTAAAGATATTTACATCAGTCGAAAGCGTGAAAAAAGATGCGTCTTTTAGCGCAAACCGCGTGTTTTTATCTCAATTTACCGAAAAGTGAGAGAATTTAACTCAACTCTCACAGTCAAAAAACACACGTTCAGCGCTTGACCCTATGTACCTGCTATTTCGTCCCTCCGAGGAACGGGGCCCTGTGGCCGAGTGGAGTAGAGCGCCCACCTGCCGTGCATGCGATTACGGGCTCGATCCTCGACCCGACCTTTACTTTTTTTGCGCCAGTTGCCGTTTCGCACTCTTTCAAAGATCTACTCTCAAATCTCCGTATTCAAAGACATGTTTCTTAGTGTATTTTCTTGTTTCTTCTTCTTCCTTCCTTTTCTCTTTTTTACATTCTCCTCGCTCCCTATAGAACGCAGTTCTGCCGTTCGTGTATATTTTATGGCATTTATGAATTCACCGATGATTTTATCAGTAGAAAAAACGATTACACATTTCAGTTTAGCTCACGATTCTAATGCTCGCGTCTGTAATACTTTCTAAGTCGCACCCAATCGCCATTAATTTGTCAAAATATCCGTTTTTTTTTTTTTTGTTTTTTTTTTTTTTTTTGTTTTTTTTTTTTCTTTCTTTGTGGGTCAATGACGACTCCACCGATTGCGTAAGTGTAATCTTTTCAGATTCCGTGGAATCCTCGGTGAATCGAAAAATTCCATTTAAGTATACACGAAAAGACAGCTCTGCTTTAAAACGCATACTTCTACGTATGTGTAATCGTTTTTTCAACTTATAAAATCATCGGTGAATTCATAAATGCCATAAAATATACACGAACGGCAGAACTGCGTTCTAGGGAGCGAGGAGAATGTAAAAAAGAGAAAAGGAAGGAAGAAGAAGAAACAAGAAAATACACTAAGAAACATGTCTTTGAATACGGAGATTTGAGAGTAGATCTTTGAAAGAGTGCGAAACGGCAACTGGCGCAAAAAAAGTAAAGGTCGGGTCGAGGATCGAGCCCGTAATCGCATGCACGGCAGGTGGGCGCTCTACTCCACTCGGCCACAGGGCCCCGTTCCTCGGAGGGACGAAATAGCAGGTACATACGGTCAAGCGCTGAACGTGTGTTTTTTGACTGTGAGAGTTGAGTTAAATTCTCTCACTTTTCGGTAAATTGAGATAAAAACACGCGGTTTGCGCTAAAAGACGCATCTTTTTTCACGCTTTCGACTGATGTAAATATCTTTAAAGTTCCCCTTCGGAATCATGAGATTTTTGACCCTTGAACCAGTTTTTTGTAGATTTCACTATGGCGTAAGTGGCGTACATTTTTGGGAAAAATATATGTTATAGATGCATATTAGAGGCGTCTACAGTCCAATTTTGGTTGTTGTATCAGAATCGCAACTTGGTTAAAAAAAATAAAAACACCGAAAATTGGACATTTGGACCCCTAAAAACGGTCTAAAAAAATCAAATAAATGTTTTTGGATGCATTTTGGTTACATACACAACGTCCTAAAATTTGAATTCAATCGGTGCAACCGTTCTCGAGAAATTAATTTTTTTCGAAATTTCGAAAAAACCGTCTAGCGCGAGAACCAATCAGAATTAAGGGCTGAAAATTTGGAGAAATTAGTTTCTCATGGTCCTTAACAAGTCCTCAAAGTTTCGTTAAAAAAGCCGCCCGGGCCCAAAATCATATGCTTATCCTGCTATGCCCTTTAACCGCTCTATACAACCAGGTTTGAGTCGCGATCATTGGTGGACGCTAGGGGCCGAAGGGGGGTTTGCCCCCCCCCCCCCCCCGTTCGGCCGAAGAAGGGGAAAGGAAGGGAGGAAAAAGAAAAAAGGGGTCTTCAGGAGGCGAAAAAAATGTGCGGGGCAACACCGGTCGGCAGAGTGTCCAAAAGGGGAATTCACAGAAGCTAAGTGTGTCAATTGCAAAGGAAAACATGTGGCAAGTTACAGAGGATGTGAAGTCGCTGTTCAACTTAAAAAAATTCACGAAGGCAAATTTTCAACCAAGAAAGATGCGGAACAAAAATCAATCAATAGAAGACCACCCAAATCTGATGTCGGGAGGCAAGTTAATGTGGAGTCCAGCTCCACCACGAAAAATAAAGCTGTAGGACCAAGAACTTATGCTGAAAGTCTGGGTGAACGACAATACGGACTTAATACACCCAAAGGGGTAAGATCCACCCAACCTCAATTATTAACGAGGGAAAATAGTGTCGAAAAAATGTTTAGTGTGTTATTAGAAAAATTTGACTCCTTAAGTTCCAGACTTGGACGTTTGGAAGAGGGCAAAAGCAAACGAGCCTTGGGTAAAAATGGATAGTTTAAAAAATTACTTTAAAGCAATAAATAGAGAAACCGAGGCACAATTGATTGGCCTCGAATCAAAGCCCTAGCAGTCCTGGTTTGGAACTTGAGGAGCCCTATCCGGGAAACCGGTGATAGTGAAAAGCCTTTTTCCAAGGGGGGGGGGGGGGGGGGGGGGGGGGTTTGGCATTGCAGCCTGGAATGCTAACGGGATTGCGAATCGTAAGAAACTAAATGAGCAAAAAACATTTTTAATAAACCATAAGGTTGATGTATGCTTGCTCTCAGAGACGCATCTTAACAATGAAGCATATGTGAATTCCAGGCTACAATTCTTTTCAAGCAAATCCCCCTCTTAATACGCCCAGGGGTGGTGCAATGTTATTGATCAAATGTGAACTCAGCCACCATTTAGATTTTAAGCTTTGCACTAAAAAGATCCAATCAGTTGCAGTGACGTTAAAACAGGGCTAGGACACTTATGCATTGCAGCTGTTTATTGCCCGCCAAATGAAAAAATTAAGAGAGAGGATTTTTCCCTCCTTCTGAATAAACTCGGAGAAAAATTTATAATAGGTGGAGACTGGAACTCAAAACATACTCGCTGGGGCTCCATGTTAATTACAACGAGAGGGCGTGAGCTTGAGTTTGCAGGAAGCTCATAGAATTGTTCTTTTCTTTCCTCCAGAGAACCAACTCATTGGCCCACTAATTTGAACGAAATCCCTGATGTAATTGATTTCTTTCTATCGAAAGGCATCTCTAGAAACAACATGATACCGAGCATGCAAATGGAACTATCCTCTTATCATACTCCACAATTTTGAATGTTTACACGAAAGCAGTCAAAAGTGAGAGAAAACTGGGCCTAGTTAATCACAAAACTGTTTGGGAAAAAATTCCGGAGAGAATTGGATGCTTGTATAGACCTAGGAAAATGCATAAATTCAATCACAGAACTGGGGGTGGGAGTGTGATGAAATAGTATCCTTAATTGCAAGAGTGGCAAAAAATTTGTACTCCAATTAAAAAAAATATTTCCTTCAATCCGAAAATTCCACCTAAATTTCTTTTTTTGGTGCGAGAAAAACAAAAAGCGAGGAAAAAAGGGGTAAATTCTAGGTTCCCGGAGGATAAAACTAATTAAACAGACTCACACGTATACTAACTGGGAAACTAGAGATTATTAGAAAAAATAGAACTAGGAGATTTTTAGAAAACTTGTCAGCCGATAAAAGTACAGACTACTCTCTTTGGAGAGCAGTTAAATACCTGAAAAAACCTGTGCAAAGATCTCATCCTATAAAAATCACTAAAGATTCAAATCCATCCTGGGCCAAATCTAGCAAAGAAAAAGCTGAAGCATTTTTAACACACTTAGGCGAAGTTTTCAAAACCCAAAAATCTCTGATAGGGACGATTCTGACGTAATAAAAAATTTATGAAAAGAAAGTCTCGAAGAGGTCCCCTTTTCTGTGATCACAAACAAAGAAACTTTCGAGGAAATAAAATATAAAATCAAAACAAAAAAGGCTCCGGGCATTGACCGAATCACGGGCCAAATTTTAAAGGAAATTTTCAAATAAAGCAATTTCAAAACTAACCCAAATATTTAACGCAGCGCTTAAATTAAAACATATACCCTCTTCTTGGAAAAAAGGGTGAGGTTATTGTGATCCCCAAAACTGGAAAACCACCTGAGGAGGTAACCTCATACAGGCCAATCTCTCTCTTGCCAGTTATCAGTAAAATGTTTGAGAGACTATATTTGAAAAGACTAATGCCTCTAATTTGGGAGAGAGCCCTCATACCCAATCATCAGTTTGGTTTTAGAGCAAAAAATTCAACAATAGAGCAAATACATAGGCTTGTAAACATTATTGAGAAGCCGTTGAGGAGAAAAAAATTGTATCAGCTGTTTTTCTTGACGTTGCACAGGCTTTCGACAAAGTTTGACATGAAGGCCTTTTATTCAAAATTAAACAAATTTTACCCAAAAACCACTTTGAGATTCTGAAATCTTATCTTTCTAATAGGGAATTTAGAGTTAGGTATGAGGACTCTTTCTCGGAATTTAGGCCACTTCTCGCTGGTGTTCCCCAGGGTAGTGTCTTGGGACCCATTCTTTATCTTCTCTTCACGAGGGACATTCCAGTTTTTTAAGGGACCACGCTGGCAACTTTTGCAGATGACACGACAATTTTTGCTGTTGGAAATAGCCTGAGAGAGGCAAATGAAAAAGCTCAAAAAACTCTCAATGTGATTACACCATGGACCAAAGACTGGAAAAGTAAAATGAACGGTCAAAAGTCAATCCATACTATATTTTCCTATAAAAAAGTAGGATATGAACCTGTGTTTTTAGATGGCAAAATCGTTCCATTCGCCAGCACAGCCAAAAGCTTAGGGGTTACCCTAGATGCCAAACTTTAAAAGGCGTGAACATGTCAAAATAAAAAAAAAAGAGTTGAATTTGAAATTGAGCAAAATGTACTGGGTTCTTGGAAGGGGGTCTAAACTTTCATTATCTAACAAACTGCTCTTATACAAGCAAGTTTTAAGGCCTGTATGGAGCTACGGTTGCCAGCTTTGGGGATGCACTGTAGAGAGCAACCTGAAGATAATCCAAACATTCCAAAATAAAGTTTTAAGAATTTTAAACCCACGCCCCGTACTCCAGGAAAAAGGATATCCATAGGGGCCTGCAAATCGAGACAGTAAAAAAGGTGGTCATGAAAACAGCTAAAAGACATGAAGAAAAACTAATCGAGCATCCTAACCCCACCATTGACGTACTGCTTGATAATGAGAATCTGATCCGGAGATTAAAACGTCGGAAAACGTTTGAATTGTCTTCAGGTCGCTTTCTGAGGGGATAAAATGCAAAAATGTATATTTATTTCGTGTTAATTTTCAACATAAATTAGAAGTAAGCGATTGGCAACTGCGTTGCCAACTGTGTTAAATTATTTAAATTAAGAGATAGAATACTGTTAAATATTCGCTTATATTGCGAATAGGTGCAGGGTTGAGTGAGTGCAATGCCCACACAAATAATAATAATAAAAAAAAAAAGGAGGCGAAAATCCTAAGTTCGGCATCCCCCCTCCCAGCCACCTCCGCGCCGCGACGCCCCCTCCCCCTACCGTTTGCCATGGCTGGATCCTCCAAAGAGTGTAGTATAGACCTGCCACTTTTTTGTTGATTTAATGAAACTTTTTAAGTCATCACGATGTTTTTATCGATTGACCAAAAGATTACACAGTTCAGTGTATGACTGTAATACTTACTCATAAATATACTCGTATCTGTAATCTGTTTTCAATGGGTTTGGAATCTCTTAAATTATCAAAATGCCCGAAAATTGTTTAAATTCGATAACGTTGATTCTCCCTCCGATTGAGAAAATACTACCGATCAGAGTATTCTCGGTGCATTATGCTGTCAAGTACTGAACTGAACCATGCCATATTTTGGTCCACCGGGAGCATCATCAGAGATTTGAAGAATACTATGAAATGCATACACAGCAGCAGCTGTGTATAGTGTAGGCACGTAATTATCAGCGTGATCGATGGTTGCACGTGCTTGCATTGCGAATTGCATACCCGACAAAACTCCTGTGTACCTTTCCAATCCTCTCTACCAGTGCAGTATGCTAAAGGGGTTTGTCTCTCCACCTGCGAATCTAAAAGCGCGAATAATCTGATCCAGCCAATGTGCTGCCTTGAAGTCGATAGGTCGAGTCCGATGTATCGACAACAAATAAGCCCATTGGCTCAAGCAGTGAATTCGCGCTTTTAAATTCGCAGGTGGAGAGACCCCTTTAGGGTATGCAACACGCATTGATCACTAATCAGTGGTAGCACGTGCATTGCACGTTGCATATCTGAAGATTCGAAGGATTTGTGGATCCTATTCGATCGTCATAAAAGGCCTTATAACGGTGAGAAGGAAGTTATTCGATAAGTGTGTGCAATCAATTTACTTATACAAAAGGCTAAAATTTTCGCGGAGATTTTCGATGTTCGCGTTTTTTCCCCTTGCCTTCTTTTTTTCTCTTTGTTTTCATCAACGTATTTTTGCAGTGTTCCAAAATTGCAACTGGTGCTGCGTATAAGATTTAATTATGTGCTTCTTATAACCGTGCCTCTAACTAGATGTTTTTTTTCTGTATGTTTCAGGTAAAATCCAGCGGTTTCTCTCCTATGTCTCCATTCATTTAGAGGTAGCAGGGTATCGTGGAAATATTCTGAACAATTGTTCAAAATTCAAATCATAATCAACCGAATTAGTTTCTATTAATATAAAAGCCCCCGAGCTTCAGCTAGCTGAAGAAATTACTGTGGGAATCGCAATAGCTGGCAGGGCTGGCTGTTTCGGGAATTAAGTGTGTTTCCTACAACAAGGTACGGTGATAGAGAGGCTGATACATGTTATAAGTCCTTTCTCTAAGTGTGACCCAGATATGAAAAAAATATTTTAAAAACATTTTGAAAATCTTGCCGAAAAGTTTTCGGCAACCTTTTGTAAATATTTTTTAAAAAATTTAAAATTGTTCATGCCAATTAGTTGTCAAAATATTTTTGAAAATATTTTTGTTAAAATTTTTTGAAAATATTTTTGTTAAAATTTTTTGAAAATGTTTTTATTAAAATGTTTTTAAAATATTTTTAAAATATTTCTTCATACCTGGGGAAAACCAAGGCGATCTGATTCTGGTTTGTTTGCCTCATATTTGTTAACCTTAAATCAAACGTTGTAATTAATCCAGTGGAAATTGGTTTTAAACGGAAATGCAAGTGTTTGAGAATGGCTGTCTGGACACAGAATTCCAATACAACTATATACCTACAGATGAGAAAATTTGGCTGCTTTCTCGCTGTTATGTATCGGTTTATTTGTCGTACAAATCCTTCCAGAAGAAACGAATACGTCGATTTCTGTGTTCAGATAGCCAATCTCATTATGGTTTCCTATAAAATATGGAATTTTCAAGTTTATTAGAAGAAAATTTGATCTATGAAACTTACTATATTTTCTAATGTGCTCCATTGCACTTTGGTCTAAGATCGTCAAAAAGTGGCCGAAAATCAGAAAATAAATGTCTCATCAATTTATCATTTATAAACTTTTATCAGAGTGATTTCAATCACAGAGAACACTTTAAGCAAGAGGTTTACCCCTAAAAAAGTCACTGGAAAATTTTGAACTACAAGCTTTTAAGGTCAAAAACGATGATTTTGAATCACTTTTTATTTACTAACCCGGCAAAAAATGAACCTCCCGGTTTGGTCCTCAAAACGTCCTGGACGTTTTTAGGACCAACTTGGGCGATTCATTTTTTGCCGGGAATTTTTTGCCACTTTTTTCCGATCTCAAACTATTGTGCATCGTATCAAAAAAGATTAAATTTGTCAATATTTCTATATAATTTTTTGGATTTTTACGGTCAACCCGGCAACGCTATTGCCGTTGCGAAGTAGTTTGGCTCTCATCGTGTCAACTTCCCATTTTACCCCCCCCCCCCCTCACACCGATAGATTCTTCGTTGTGTCACTTCGTTTTAATTTGTGGCCCGTTTTGGGGTCTCCGCGTCGCATCGTTTGTTCTAATTAGGAATCATCGTGATAAACTGGTTGACGCAACCATTTCGAAAATTCATCGACAGTAACCAGTTTGTGCACCGGCGCGGCGGCACTTATATTTTTAAATTTTTTTAAAAAAAAAAAAAAAACAAAATGAAAAAACTGCAAGGATCAACTCTCAACAGCGTGACAGTCATTTTTCAGTTTCTGTTTGTTTGTTTTTGTTTTTTGTTGGTTTTGTTTCTGCTTTTTTAATTTAAAAAATTGCAAGAATGCACTGTAAAAAGGGAAGTAAAATTTACTTTTAAATGTTTCCTATGTTGCGTAGCAATTGAGGAGCTAGTTGAAAAAACGGCCTTATCCGGCTAAGGCCATTTTTCCGGAGAACGACTTGTCTGTGAGAACATAGACTCAATAATATCTCTACAAAATTTCATGACCGCGTACGTCTAAAATTGAGTGAGATATGAGAGTTTATATGAGATGAGGTTGCCACTTCTGCTGACGACCATAATGATTATAATGGGGGAAAATTGAAGATGGCGAAGAGGACTCGGGCAACAGTGAAAGCGAGAGTGAATTCGAGGACGAATAATTTTATATTTTTTATTTTCTAATAAACTCGCCTCTTTTTTTGCAGGGTTTTTTTTTTTTTTTTTTTTTTTTTTTTTTTTTTTTTTTTTTTTAACATCTATCATGTAGTACATATGTTCCATACAGAAAGTCGTTCTCTGGAAAAACGGCCTTAGTACCCAGCATTTGGTGAGGACTGGTCTCTGTGCAACAGGTCGTTCTATGAAAGAACGGCCTTAGTAGACCTTTCGTATTTCTCCATTTTCTTCTTTCCTATACAGCCAAAGCATGTTTCAAATGTACCAACTTCAACCTAAGGGTATGGTTCAACTTTTTTGATCCAACCCAAGCCTGATTCTTCATCTATGTTAGATTGGCACTAAAATAAAAACTTTAACAGCAGTTTTCTCAAAACGTGAATTCGCTACTAAGGCCGTTTTTCCTGCTACCTCCTCAATTTGGATCGGCCTTCTGGCTGCCAATATAACTTAAAGGGACGAAGGGATAGAGGAGAGGAATAATTTGAAAGGCCGTCGAAGCCATGGCCCTCTTAACGATGTCCAGAACATTTCGTGTTTCGATCAACCGTACCGGATTCATTTGAATGTTCATTTTGGACAATTGCCATCAAGTAACGAGTTCGGGAACAGAAATGTATAGACCGTTCAAAAAACATTTTGTAGGGATTACCATTCGTTACCGTAACGTCGTCGCTTTTCCGTTAAATTTTATCAGCCGCAGCGAAACGGCTCACAATAAAATGTCGATTCTCATGTCGGAGAATAAGGAAACGAGCCTGCGCCATTTCCATCGCGTAACGGGTGGGTGGGTGGGGGGAGTGGAGTCTAACGGGGGGAGGGGGGGTTGCTTATTGGCGTGATGCGGTAATTGCTTCATTTTCAGGGCTCATTGCGCTCAAATTTTGAAAATCCACCGGGGATGATAATTTACTCCCCAGAAGCTTAGAGCGCGAGGCTATATACGGAGGATGGATTCAGTGGATCTACCCCCCCCCCCCCCCCCCCACCACACTTCAAGAGCGAGCACCTGTTTTACAAATCTCCGTCGGAAAATGTGTGTCGCACGCAAAAATGTATTCGTCAAATCCGATCTGCGGCTTGGAAAGTTCTCTCGTTTCTTTCCCTCTCCCTCCCCTCCTACCCTTTTCTCCCCTCTTCACTCTTTAATTGAGGGACCCGCTAAGACGCTTTGTCGGTGTTTTATAATCGTATTTAGAATTTTGGAGTTTCCCTTTTTCGCCCGGTAATCACGTGCTTCATTTGTATGTACATCAAGCCCTCTTCTTCGGTCTGCCCCGGAAAGGCTTATCACGGTGATGCCAGGTCGCTTCCAAAAGCTTTAATGGTTAATTATGAATGAAATACCATGAAAATTGGTGTTTCGTGGTATCATCACGTGTAAAATTCACTAATCATCTCGAGAAATTTAGAAATTAAATCTGACTGTACTATTCAGGTGATGGGGCTCTTGCAAACTTTTGCTGTGAGCAAATTATTAGTCCTATGTGATGTAGCGACCAGCAAAAATCACAAAAATCACACCGAGATAGTCTAATATTCAGTAATAAACTCACATAACCGGTAAGTTTGTAATGGTGGCTCAACGCAGGTATCATCGGAGATTCCTGTCTATTATGTCACTTTCTCTACGGAAACACACAGATGTGTCTCAATTTATAAAAAAAAAAAAAATAGATAGGAATATCCCATGATACCTGCGTCTCTCCGCCATTAAGCCCGATTCTGAGAGTGAATTTCGTGATTTTTTAGTAAACTCATCGTCATTTTTACAGGTTATATGCAAGAATCAACTCTTCAATCCCCTATAGCGAAAGCTTGCAAGAGCTTTAACGGCACATATTTTAAGAAACCGTTTAAAAATTTGCAAGATAATGGCTCATTTTAGTTGTTAAAAACTTTTGAAAATATTTTTTTTTGGCTCGTGCACTTTTTCAATGCGGCGCGTTTTATGCGAGGAAATTACGGCGTCTCGTGGAAAAGCCAGCGCTTTCACTATATGGAAGGCCAGTCGAGTTGAGGGTTGCAGCGCTGACTCCTCCACTTTGCGCAGCAATTTTCTTGCTTAAAACGCGTTGTGTGTAAAAAAAAAAAAAAAAAAAAAAAAAATGCAATTGACAAAAAATCTTTATGAAGGTTTTTGCCATCTGATCTCAGTGATTATCTTTCAAATATTTAATCCGGAACTTAGACTTTGTGATGTGAATGGTACGATAATGCCTGAAAAGTGCAGTCAGACTTAATTTCTTAATGCATTGAGGTCAATGTTGAGTTTTACATATTATGATACTAAGACACACCAATTTTAATGACATTCAGTTCATTATTGTGGATGCTATTCCGAAAAAACCAAAACTCTGGGGGCTCTAGCTGGAAAGAGGGGGCATTTTCGGACCCATGCTCGAGGATAGTAAAAAGTCTTATTTTGGATACGCTCCCGAAGTTTGACACGAGAGTTATGTTAAAATTGTTTTTTTTTTTTTTTCTTCATATTTTTTCCGTGATTAATTTTAATTCAATTTGACAACCCCTCTAAGCTTCCGAGGAGGTAGAAAAAAAGAGGCGTTATTTGTTTTAAATCAGGCTTCCGATATTCCCCGCTCTCTCAATCGGAGGATCAGACATGCTTTGCATTCTCTTTTCTTTTTTCTTCTCAGGGCCTATATTTAGGCCCTTTTCCAACTTTTCCTCGCGTCCCTCCCTTTCCCTTTGAATTTTTGAAACAAAAAAAAAAAAAAAAAAAAAACAAAAAAAAGGAGAAAATAACTAATACACCGAAGAGAGACTGAAAGACAGAACGAAAGAAAGAACGAAGGGGGGGGAGGGCAATCTCGAGCAGGAAAGTGATCACGGGGAGGGGAGGAGAAGAGTTGGTAGAGTGTCCTCCTTTTTTTCTCCCTCCCCCTCGCGCCTCGCCCGGAAAATTCTTTCGGTGTCTTATTTAAGGCGATTAAAGCGCTTTGTTGTTCTTGGCTCGTCTTAAATCTGTTAACTGATCCAAATGCTTCAGCTGAGGGTAGGAAAAGGGGGGATGCTATCCAATTTCAACCCTTTTGTTAAACGCAGGATTGTCGCCTCCGATTCAGATCCCGCGATTTTGGGTTTCACTCGACTCACTGCGTATCCACTGCACTATACAGGGTGTTGAAAAACAAATTCTGCTGCGTGATTTTTTTTTTGTTTTTTTTTTTTTTGTTTTTTTTTTTTTTTTTTTTTTTTGGTAAACCTAAAACTGTTAGGGAATTTTATTTCATAAGAAAAATCTATTTGATAAGGGAATTAATTTTGATTTTGAGTTTCTTAAATCAGGGAAAACATAAAAATAGGCACTAGAATAGTATCTTAGTTTTCTCCAAAATGTCCCAACTTGATAAAGTTCGAATCTTTGAACACGTCCAAATTTTTGCAGTGCGATGGTTTCAAACATCGGGAAATTTTCCAGACAGCTTGTAAATCATTTCTTAGGAAACATTTTTTGGGACTACTATATGTGAGAACGCGACCCTTCAAATTTTAGACTCGTGTATATCTGGCCGCTCTCAAAAAAGAAGAAAAAAAAAGTGAGAAAAAAAAACCGCATTTGGACACTTCTTCTTTTGAACACCCTGTAAAAAATCCGGGTAAAGTAAAGTTTCGAATCTCGCCGACTGAAGATCTGTTCTCTGTCTCTTCGCTTATGATATATTCGCTTAATTATTCTTTTTTACAGCCGGACCAAGTTCACCCTCTTTTTAAGAAGGCCCGTTCCAAAGTTTATTTTTTTTCTGTTCCTGCCTCCGTATTTGTTTATTTATTTATGTAGTCCCCGAAGTTTACGCCACGCGCCAAGCGCCGCGCCGCCGTGTCGTAATGTCGGAAATGTGGTAAGTGTATATTAATTGAGGCTATCTCCGGAGGGAGGGGCCGTAGAACAACAGGTGTGCTCTTCCGTAGAAATCCTTATTCCACTCTAGTTCTGATTCCTATGGGAATGAGCACACCTGAAGTTTTATGATCCCTTCTTCCTGAAACTGCCAACCGGCTTGATGCACCACGCATCAGTGATGAGATTTGTATTCACCGTTTCGTTACCCGATCCTCGTGTACGCCATGCCATAAGGCCTTCGTACACGCTCAAATTAGAACCATCAAATTTTGGCATCGATGAGATGAGCCGAGATCCACCACAAAACGGCAGGTGAGCCAACCGTTGCATGTTCCGTTGGTTAAAACGTTGTCAAACAATTATGCAATTTGACGGCCCGTCAAACTGCAGAGTGATTTGAAGATGGTTGGTGTGTCATTATTCTGTTCACCAATTGTCAACAAAACAAATAAACCCCGTTTTTAAGGTGTTTTGGTCAAGGTTATGTTTGCGAATTGAAGGAATGTCAGGTTGACAATTCTACTGTTTGCGGAGGATTTCAGCTCACCGATGCCAATTTGACGACGATCGTACTTTGCGCGTGTACAAAGGCCTATAAAAACAGAATAAACTTTTTGGTAGCGTAGACAAAACCATTAATAGAAAAATGGCCCAGCAAAACACTATCGTAGAGCTAGCCAAAGGTTGTGTATACGCCGAACTGAAGAGATCTTGCTGTGTGGACCAAGATGTGGTTGGCTCAACTAAAGTCTTTCGCTGGGTCATTTTTTATCAAAGGTTTTTTCATCGCTACCAAAGCGTTATTTTCTGTGTTTTTTTTTTTTTTTTTTTTTTTTTTTTTTTTTTTTTTTTTTTTAATGTGATGGGCTCTATACAAGCCTCAATGCCTCCCTCATAGACATTAGACATACACAGAGAGAAAAAAAAAGGAAAAAAAAAAAAAAAAAAAAAAAAAACCAAAACACTTTGGTAGAGCTGACAAAAGTTTTGTTAGAAAAATGACCCAGCAAAAGGCTTCAGATGAGCCAACCAGATCTTAGGTTCATCCAGTAAAATCTTTTTAGATAGGCGTACGAAACCTTTAGTTACCTCTACTAAAGTCTTTTGCTGGGTCGCTTTAGTACCAAAGGTTTTGTCAGCGATACCAGAGTTTTTTCCTGTTTTTTCTGCGCACTCGTCACCCATCCTTTACATTTTATAGCACGTAAAACGAGCGCTTTACGCCAGCTTTTGAAAGTACGAATTTAAAATAATCTCATTTTCACCACAGCCATCCTCACAAAATTCTAACTCTGACCATATATACCCATTCAATACGGCTTCAAACATTGTATCCTAAAAATTACGACCCTCATTAATTACCATTCATTTTTTCTTCGTTTTTCTTTCTCGATATACCAATCACGCTGCAATCTGCATGTCGATGTCGGTTCGTTCGGCTCCATGCTCATAAATGAATGCATTTCCACCGAATTTACAACAGACATATTTCAATTGGCTCGCAGCAGGTTGCAGAATGCAAGCCTGTCCGTCCAACCACCCCCCCCCCTCTCACCCCGGGGCCCTATGCCTCCATAGAGTGCCAACCGCGCACGGCCACGGCCCTTGTCTGTCCGGTGACCGACAACCCCCCCCTCTCTCTGTGTGTTCCGCCGTTCCTAACCTACCTCACGGTGACTCTCTAATTCTGACCCCATGATTAATATCTCGTGGCTCGCATTCGCATGTGTTTTATGCTTCGCGGTCGCGACTAGAATTCAAATGAAACGCGAAAACAACACGAGCGGTGAAAATTACTCCACAAAAAGGCCTCTCGGGAAATGACTCCGCGGGGGGATTTCAAAAGGGCGGGGAGGGAGGAGGGATTCGAAAAGTCCTCACAGCAACGTTGGAAGCTGCATGAGATGATGTTTTTTTCAGTTGAATGTCGTGTTTGTGGACACAGGGTGTTTTGAAAAAGGAAAACGGCTCGGCCTCCAATCCCCAACACGTTGACTTTTAACAATTTAAGTATAGGTGTGCTCTCCCGAAGAAATCAGCGTCCCTGTTTATAGATAGTTCAGACAAGTAAAGCTAGGCCACCATTGGTCCATTGCGTGCGTTTTTGCACGTACATATATTTTCAGTGGCGTCATTTGAGGGGGATGGGGGCAGGGTGGGCATTTGTCCCCCCTTTAAGGATTAGAAGTCAGGCTCAATAACGGGAACAAATTATATTGATGACAAACAAAAAAGGTCTTCAGATGTGCCCCCCCCCATCCGGCTCTAAGGCTCTAAAATTATACTGATGAGCCAAAAAAAAACAAAAAAAACGAACATACGGTATGTACATACGGTTTACATTCTGAAGGGCGTTGTTGTGTTTTGGCTTAATACAAAGATTACACTGCTTAGAGTTTCTAAAGGTGTCATCTTTCACTGCCTTTGCTGATCGACACCTATTTACGCTTTTAAACTTTTTTTGGGCATTATAGACATTCTTAAGGTGCACAATGATTAAAATTTACAGGTTCATCAACTAATTCTTTTATCCTAATCGTAGAGCATAAGACTCGTTGACCAATCGACTACCATCTTTTCTTAACTCTCCACCAGAGTTGGGCAAATAGGAGTGTAATCGATGACACGATTTCTCGGTAATCGGTAATCGTCAAAACTTTGGATGGTAATTAAATGTATTCTTCACAGATAAACAGTAAACTTTGGGGTCTTTTCGATTAGATCTATAATTCTTCTACAACGAATATGATGGGTGGCTTGTAAACAATCAGCCCTGATTATCGTAAAATCACCCTCCGACAAAAATGACGATTACGATTACTCGGGAATCAGGTAATCGATTACCACCCCCATTGGCCCAATTCTGCTCTCTACGTATAAGCACTCTTTTGTTGACTTTTGGAATGGGTATCCGTTGCAAACTTTTGCTACAACGACTAAGAGTGTTTAATCTAATGTAAAATCGTCTGTAAAGTCTATTGGTGGCATCAGAAAGTCATAAAATGCAATAATTAACTCACATGAGGCGTTTAATGAAATCCAAGATGGCGGAGAAATATCTAGCAATTTGTATGCATGCACCACGAACATCCAAGGATAGCCAACCTCCCAATATCGATCACAACCAATCGCAACGTAATCAAACACATAACCTCTACCTCCAGTGAGGTTGTCAAAGTTGGTCATCCTTGGATGTTCACGGTGCATGCATACAGATTGCTCGATATTTCTCCGCCATCATGGATTTCATTAAACGCCTCTTGTGAGTCTATTATTGCATTTTATGACTTTCTGATGCCACCAATAGACTTTTTAGGCGATTTTTCATTAAATTAATCACTCTTAATCGTTGCAGCAAAAGTTTGCAACAGACCCATTACGTGCATTACTTTTGACTCACCCTGTATAGCGTACTGAGTATACACACACTCGCTGTATCAAAAGGCATCGAACACCCACTATTCGTAGAAGCGGTGCTTTTCGCTGTATGGCCCCGTGTCGCGTCGCGTCGCGCTTGCGTCTCTTTCGCGATGTTAGCGAGTGATAGATGCCTGATTATTATCTTAGCCTTGCTCCTTTGCATCGGGCTAGTTGTTTCGAATGTGTTCGCTGCAGAGCGACAGAGCTACTGGCGTTTCATTTTAAGATATACGACTCTCTCGAAAATAATGCAAACAGAGCCGTATTCTCGCGCTGCATCCGACATCGGAGCTTTGCGCATGCGCGGTAGCTTGTTTTTCAGTCAGTGGCGTTGCACTGGACCAGGATCATGCCGACTGACCGTCGCCTCCGTTCTTAAGCAGGGCTGCCGTTTTGAGTATAATCATACGCATTTTCCCCATTTAACTCAATGTAATTTTTTCGAATTTCCCGCCAAATATGACAACATTGGTTTGTATTGATTCAGGATCTGGATTTGTGTGGGAAAAGTGGCATTTAAACTTGCGAGTGTGATATACGTCTGGCCACTGGCAATCGCTATATCGTGCGAGGATCGAGTGAGAAAATATGCTAAGCGTATTTTCGCGAATGATCTAGATATAGCGTGCGTTCGAGACCCGATGGTTGTAAGAATCCAGCAAGGGTCCGAGACACAAGTGTCTTTACTCACAATCAGATGAGCCCGTAAATCGTCGAATTGGGTCGAACTAAAATTCAAAATCAGAGGATCATCGGGCAGAAATGAAGTACAGAATTCGGTGGATCTGGTGGCCCTAATTTGCCCCTGGATCCTGGATCATTCACGAAAGCGCTCCTTTAGTGGCGGCTTGTGATTGAGTTTGTTGCGATTTCCTTGCTGCTGGGGATTAAGGATATTGGCACTACATGTTTGATGTTAAATAATAAAAAAAAAAAAAAATGAAGGGGGGGGCGGTAGAGGAAGAAACTATGAAACACTAATAAATTTAAGAACACAAACTATAAGTCACTCTCTAATGTCATCGCTGTTTAACCAGTGGCATTGGATACTATATGAACCACAAACAAAATTTTCTCAGCAAAAGATCGCAGTAGACCCGGAGCCGGTGGAGGATCCAGAAAATTTTTTCTAGGGGGGAGGGGGGCACGCCTGTGAAATTTTGAAAGTTTAAGCGTCGGTGGAAGCAATTTCGGGCTATTTTCTACTGAAAAAAGGTAAACTTGAAAGCTTCTAGAGGGGGGGGGGCGCACGGGGCACGTGCCCCGTGCCCCCCCCCCGTGGATCCGCCACTGCCCATATCTTTGTTAAGAAATCGCTGCTCACGGTGGGCGCCTGAATGGGGCAGTTGCCCCTTTTGACAGGTGGGAATTACCAATTTTCACGCTCATCTATACCCATATCCAAGAAACAAGCCTTTCTTCACAGTTCACAACGCTCAATATGTTAAGCCCGTTATTTTTTTTTTATTTTTAATTTTTTTACAAGTTGCAATCATGAACTATCTTGTTAGTTGTTAGTCTCTTCCCGCGGGAGAGGGTGGGCTGCAGAGTGACGGTGTGGGGGGGGGGGGGGAGAATTCTCTTTCAAAATTAACCAACTTAAACGAGAAGCGGTTTGTAGTTTGTAAGAGGATCTTAATGGCTACTTACGGAGTGAAATATTTTTGAATTCTTTCTAAAAATAAGTGCCTAATCTGGAGTGTTAAAAAAAAAAAAAAAAAAAAAAAAAAACGGGCCACCATTAAAGCTTCCTTGATGAGACTCCTAAAAAACAAGGAAAGGAGAGAGTTAACAGTGAACACTGAACACCCTACACTCTCCAGGCGAGGGTAAACAAACCGTGCCATGACGCCGCTGCACTGCGCCAGGACCGAGTGCGGTGTGAAAAAAGTCAAACAAGAAACTTTTACACCCCTCCCCACCCCCACCCCCAATCTCCCCGTTCACTCTCCTGACTATAATTAGTATTTCATAAATTCTGTTTCCACATGCATCCCCTCTCAGACGAGATACGAGATCACCTTGCTCGAAATACGATATCGGCAATTTCGAAATGTAAAGAACCTGAACCCGTTATGGGGTGAAAGAAGGCATAAGGGGGAAAAAGAGGGAAGAAGAGGGAAAAAGAGGGAAGAGGGAGAGCATAGTTCCGTGCGGCAGAGGTGAAATGTGTCTGTTTACTCACTCAACGTGTGTTTAGTATGTGATTACTGGCAAAACTCTTATGTATACTGCAATCTGGTAGATAGCGCCACCAGACGATTCATTAAATTGTATCTTTTAGGGTGATTTTTTAAATAACTAACGAGCATTTCGATTTACATCCAAACATACATTGGTATCGATAATTTGGTGGCTCAACGCACTATGGTCTGAGATCAGAAAAAAGTGGCCAAAACTCAGTGAAAAAAAGGCATCAAAAATAATATTTTTCTAGTTTTTACGCTTACTCTTAAAACCTGTCTATGTCATTTCTAAGTTTAAATTACGTGTTCAAAGTGTTCTCTGTGCATAAAATTGAAGCTGAAAGTTTATAAGTGTCCAATTTATGAGAAATTTACTTTCTGACTTTCGGCCAATTTTTGATGATTTCAAACCATAGTGCAACGGAACGACGAACTCACCCTCAGCGCTCTAAGAGAGGATTCTTTCACGTAGGTTATACGGCGTAGACAAGGGCGGCGCTCGAGGAGTCCTTACCCCAAAAACCTGGCCAAAAATATTTGCGTGTTCTTGAATATTTGAAAATCGATTTTGGTTAATTTTCCAATTTAAACTCGAAACTCCTATTGCGCAGTTTATGGTTGGAAAAGACGTAAAAAATGAAGAATTTGGGCACAAACCAAAGGTCGATATCGCATTTTTTTGCCGAATTATTGAAGCTTATTATATAAAAAAAGGCTTGACTTCAAAATGTTGCTGGATAAAAATGTGCAAAATTGTGCAAGTTTTTATTGCAGAAATATCTCCCTAGAAGGTCTTTTTCAACCACCTTAATTGTTTTGGTTTTGCCGGGTTTTGCCCGGAATGTATTTAAAATTACATTTTTCCGTTTAGCATGTGCCTGAAATTGGGTATTTTTTTCGGTAGGGTAGTTCGTCTTTAATGAGTTATAGAATGGTCTTAAATGCATGAGAAAAAAAATATGTTGGTATGAAAGTGAAGTGCATACCTTCAAAAACATCACCCAAAATTGCCGAAATGATTGGATGCACCAACGCTTGTTCGTGATGGAAAATATTTATCTATCAATAATAGAGCACCGAGCGATGAAAAATAGAGGGTGACTTGGACGCTCACTTCCACGATGTCCTATTGACAGATCAACTTAGGGGTTCTGACGCATGTAGTAAGTACGCAAAAGGGCGTTTACTTAGCACTAAGAAACAGTAATTTTTTTATTGTTTTATGAAATTTCAATTCTGGGTTTTTGGCTAGGTTTTTGAGGCTAATACTCCTTTGTGCGGTGGCGGAATATTTTCCACGGGAGGAGGGGGGAGGGGGGATAAAAGATTTCAATTTTCATTCTTCGTTCAAATGAAAGTAAAAACTTGCTTGCACTTATGGCCTTTTAATTTTGAAGCGTTCTCCACTGAAAATTGAACGTTTAAATTCTTTTCCTTTTATTTTTATAATTGTAAAAAGAGAAATAACGTTGGAAAATTCCAAAGATTTGCAGTCCATCTTAGATGCGCTTCGCACCTACACTTCAGAAACGACCTCTAAAGACGTGTTCGCCGACAGTCCGTACTGATCGTCTGCAAGTAAATTCCCTTTAGTCCCCGGAGAGGTTTTAAATTCTACAACCACTCGGAGACGAGAAAAGAGGGTTCTTTACGAGTAGGTTCTGATGTGACCTTCAAAATAAAGTACTCTGGTCAAAATGGGGCTCTTGCAAACTTTTTCTACAAGCAAATAAATAGTACAATATGATTTAATAACCAGCGAAAATCACAATAAAAAAGTCTATAGTTCAGTAATGAACTCACAAAACTGCTGTAACTGCAAGTTTGTAATGGCGGTTCAACGCAGGGGAGTTTGTCATTTCCGCACAAAATACGGGGTCTCATCATTTCCGCACAAAAACCTCGGTTTTCATTTCCGCACAAAATCTTTTCCGCACAATCATTTTTTTTGCACACTATGGCAACGCTGCGGGAGAATGAACTTAATTTTTAATTTTTATACAGGACATTCAAAAATGGCGTGAAATGTAGGTAAAAAGAAGGACTCACCTATGACAAAAGAAGAGTTTCTCGAGCAGTAATGCATCAGTGTATGAACGTTAAATTGGATGGCGATTTGTAAGGCGAACATGGGGTTTGGTCGACAAAAAGGTCTCAGGCTCTACTTCAAATTTAAGAAGGAAAGCCTGGGAACTTTTTACCCTCCTCTCCCTTTGAGGTGTAAATGGCCTCGTGTCAATTTTTTTTTTTTAAAAAAAAACCTCTTCTTACGGCTGTGGGTCGTCCGGGTCGTCGTTATCATCCATCTTCTCCACATTTTTCGTCACATTTTCACGCGGTGGCCCTTTTTTAGTGTCGCTGATGAGCTGAAGAAACTGTAGGAAAAATAGGTTTTTTACTCCTTTGAGGTTAGTTTTCGACCTCCGATAAAGCCGGTGGCGTAAACTCCACCGGTACTCCCGTTGAGCTCAACGGAGAATTCCAAAACTCACCCAATCGTACTTAATCGCACTTGATCTGGCTGCACGGCACAGAGACGAACTCCGTGATTAGCTTATCTTCTTCACTTTCAGAGAAGCAACGTTGCCAGATTGTGCAGCCTCGGTGTTTGTGCGGAAATGATTTTGTGCGGAAATGATGACCCACTTTTTTTGCGCGGAAATGATTTTGTGCGGAAATGAATAGCAGCCCAACGCAGGTATCATGGGAGATTCCTGTCCATTTTGTCACTTCCTCAACAGAAACACAGAAATATGTCTCAATTTAGATGGGAATCTCCCTTGATACCTGCGTCTCTCCACCATTAACCCTGATTCTGAGAGTGAATTTAGTGATTTTTAAAATAAATGTACTCATCGTCATTTTTACGGGTTGTATGCAATAAACAACTCTTCAATCCCCTACCCAGATATGAAAGAAATATTTAAAAAAAAAAAATTGAAAATCTAGCCGGAAAGTTTTCGGTAACCTTCTGTAAATATTTTAAAAAAATTTTAAAAAAACATTATTTGTTCATGCCAATTAGTTCTTTGTCAAAATATTTTTGAAAAGATGTTTAAAATATTTTTGTTAAAATTTTTTGAAAATGTTTTTAAAATGTTGTCAATGTTTTAAAAAATATTTTTTAAAATATTTCTTCATATCTGGGTGTAGCAAAAGTTTGCAAGCGCCCCATTGTTTTTCTTTTCAAATTTCGGCAACCTTTATTCAATTTTGCGGCTCTCCAGTGTTTAATAGAAAAATTGAACAAAAATTAATTTCGATCAGGGTAGTTTCTTTCGTAAGTCATAGTACCTATCGAACTTAGAGAGCTGCACGCCTTTTTCTTTCAATTCATTTTTTTCTCTTTCTTTCTTTTGGTGCGAATGTAAGCGTTGAGAGATCACAATTCACAACGCTTTCATATAAAAAGCGTTGGAAGGCAACACAGATAAATCATGGTTGAAGTTCACGGTGCGTCATATAACTCTACGTCTCTACGTGCGTTAAAGAATCCTTCGGGATAATATTTTACGACGGGACCTCGCCTTATCGCGCCGCACTTATGCAAAGGGAAAATCCCCGTGTATCCCGATCCTTATGCGCGATGGCGCGGCGAGATCCTTCGTCACATTAGCTAATGATTACAATATTATGAAATATATTTGCCTTTATTCCGCCGCGCAAGCTGTTAAATGGGTTTCTACCCCTTCAGGGATGGAGCCCCCTTTAGCCCCTAGCCCCTTGTATAGTGAGTGTATGATGCGTTGTATCCCACTCCGAACCTTGGGTCTGTCTCCGGGTCCCCTCTCCAGGTTTTATCTCAAGATCCTATCTTTCAATCGGGAGACTCGACTAAGAACTCCATTCGCTTTGCCTTTCGCTTTTGCCTTTACGCAATGGAGGAGGGGGAAAAAGTTTCCACAAGGGCTTCGGAACTCATTATTTTCTCGCTACTTTTTTTTTTTTTTTTTTTAAGTTTGGAACGTGTCACCGGAGAAAGTGTTTCCTTTTCCTCTTTTTACGCTGGCCCAAAATCAACGCGCGATGCCCCGCCCCCTCCCCCGGTGCCCGAACTCGGTCTTGAAAAGGGAATAAAAATGCAGTGCTAATAAATTTTCTTCCCGGGAGTTCCAGGGGCGAAAACCTGCTTTGCTGTTTTGCCCCCCAGCCAAGTGTGACGATTCTTGATTCTTCCTCATCCGCAGTTGCCAAGTCAAACCGGAGCGAAATTCCTTCTTCACGAAAAAAAAAAAAAAAAAAAAAAAAAATGAAAAAATGAAAAAAATGTCAATTTCTCTTTCCTATAAGCGTTATTATTATTATTATTATTATTTTTTTTATGAAAATAGATTTTTTCCATTTTGTTTCCTTCATGCTTTACTTTTTGTCAAGAATTGCTCCTCGAAAAGAAACCCTCAGGTCAAACAGTTAATATTGTCAAAATCCTAGAATTTCCCTTTAAATTTGGCAACACTCTTCTTTCGCTTCTGTTTTTAGTGTCGTCCTTGCTCCCCCTCAGCTTCGTCGCCTTCTCTCTTTTAATTCGTCACGCTTTATTAATTTCGTGTTTTTTGTTTGTTTTTTATTTCATTTTGTTTATGTTTGTATTTACATTTTATTCCGAGTAAATTTAGTTCAGGATCACCCTCTGGAAAAAAAGAAAAGATCTAAGATCTTAAAATGGAGATTATCCGCAGTATATGCTCACTTCACAGCATTGAAGGGAAAAAATACGATAGAAAAATAAAGGTTCGTCATTTTTAAAACGACCAGCGAAAATTTCTTTCCATTTTTTCCGTCACTATCGCTGTCATTAATAATTGTTCTTAGATCCTATCTTGTTAGTTGTTACTATGCCGAAAATAATTAAGTGAGAAAGATCTTGTTGGGAGTTCTTTCATTTCTTATCTCTGTCTTTCCTTTCTGGGGGTAATTTGTCTCCCATAATCTTGTCAATCTGAATGATTTTTTCCAGTCTTTTTCTCTCACAATCAGTTCGGTAGCCTCGTGTTAATATTTCAAAACGCTTTTACCCTATAGCTTCCATTTATTGGAATGAAATTCTTCCCTGTAGTCTTATTTTGTTCAGAAAATTAACGAAATTTTCCAGAAACGTTTCAAATAAAATAATAACCTTTGGTTTCCATATTGTTTGCGAAACGTTTCGAAAACGGCTTCATGTCTCAATTTGAAAAGCTTCGTTGGTCTGCATCTTGTTATGTTTCAATTCACGTTTCAGATACTCCTTTATTTCAGTGGCATAGCGTGTCATTTGGCAACACTGCAGTTCGTCCATTTAAACCCAAAAAAAAGATCGAACTGTTGGGTGTTCGGTGAACACCTTCGCATTCGACCTTTTGAATGGGTTTAAATTGCCGCAGTACAACGTTGCCAATTGCACGCTTCGCCACTGCTTTATTTATGCTCTCAAACCTTGTGACTAAACATGTTGGAAACGAACACAAACATTTTGGAAACAAAAGTGGGACATTAAGACGTTTTCGACAAGTTTCAAAAACCGTTTTCAAATATGTTTGCTGTCATCCTGTTTTATTCGACGGGTTTAAAAAATAGTATGTAAGATTTTGAAACGTTCCAAAAAAAACTTTTGAAAAACGGCAAGCCAATAATTCTCCAAGTATGAAAAGTCTCCCGGCTTTTTCAAAATGTTATGTTTACAAATATATTTTCTTTTACAATCCTTGACACACTGATTGACAGAAAGTGGTGTTAAAAAAAGATGATGGACCCATAAAGCAACTGTTTTGCTCCTCCCTACAAAATTAGCTCAAAGTATGATTTTCTCTGATGAGCACACGCCACTTGTTATGGCCCCTTATAAACAAGTTATTTTAAGAGGAGGGACTTTGATACCATGCAGAGGTATATCCAGTATCCAGGACTTCTTTCTCTCTCCCTCTCTCTCTTTGACCATTAAAACACGCATGTGTAGGAAAAGGAAAGAGATAGGTGCTGAAGACACTTGGTATTCCTTTCCCTCGTCCTTTTCTATCACATACAATTATGCTTAAATAGGCTAAGAGAGAAAAACACACTTTTTTGGGGGAACTCCTCTGACAGGTATACCATTGATCAAAGACTAGAGACTTATCAAATATTTCCTTAATCCGCATTAATCTCTTTTGTCAGCGATTTGAGATCAGAACACTCCTTAGACTCACTTCGGGAGAAAAAAAAGAAAAAAGAAAAAAAAAAATCTTATGAGTTATACGTAGTGTTGCCGAATTGTGTTTGTTCAATGAAATTCCAAAAATCGTTGGTGATTTAAGCGGTGAACAAAAATACTATAATATAGATATACAGATTATAGAGTATGATTATTTAACAAAAATATACTTACTTCATAACTGAGCCGTATAATATTTTTGTTCTCCGGTGGGAGTGTTGAAAAATGAGGATATCCCACTTGATAACTACTTATGTCAAAAGGCAGCTCTGAATTGAGTTACAAGAAGGATTACGCAACTGAATATATCGAAGTTCAAGGAATAAAGGAAATGCAAGCTTGTAAACACGGGAAAAAAAACTACGGTGAAAATAACCATACGGATACTTGATTTTGGCTCTTGCTAGATGTTATGGTAATGTTAACCAGAAGTATACTATGTTTTGACTAGGCACTAGGTGATGTTACCTGATTGCATGTCGACTTTACTCAAAGTATCGGTAAATGTACCATACTTCTGGTCAAGTTTACCATAACATCTAGAAGGTGCCAAAATCAGGTATCTGTATGGTTATTTTCACTAATCTTTTTTTTTCCGTGAATGTGCCGATAGGCGATAATGCTACATTGTTGAACATAACCTTTTGAGTGGTTCAAGTCTAAGGTTTTCGATTTGGGAGAAAATTTAATTCGCCAAAATATCAACTCAAACCGATCAAATTTAAGATAAATGCTCTTAAAGGTGATTCTATAAAAACAGGACAGATACTCTCTCAGAAATTCAGAAATTCAGAAATTCCGCGGTAATTAAAGCATATTGAAAACAATAAATATTAACCGTTTTAAATAATCAGTAATAATCATAGAAATTATGTGGCTTTTTTTTTTTTAGTGTCAAAAGGTCATTTGCCTCTGCCGTTTAATAAAATTCAAAGATGGTGGTTGGATGAGCGATGGGAGTCCCATTCAGTTGCAACTTTCTCAATAATTAATCAACTTTCTCAGCATAGAAAGCTGCGATTAGACTGGACTCCCTCCATAGGCGGAGCCAGCAATTAGGCTACTGTGGATTCTTCCCATTTTAATGTATGAGAAACAATCGATTTGAAATTGGGCCATGGCCCCCTCAAGAATCGATTGTTTCTCATACATTCAATTGGATAGAATCCACAGCTGCCAAATTGATGCTCCGCCTTTGACTCCCCCATTGTGACCCGCTCATTTGACCGCCATCTTGGAATTTTTTTAAACGCATTTGTTGAGTTTTTAAGTCAATTTTGAGACTTTTTTTTGATGTTCCCAACATTATTTCAAGTGTTTTTACACCAGGTTAAACCCTCTCTGAAACCAGCCAACGCTTGTAATAACAGACCCGTTTTTGAGGCGAAGAAATAAATACGCTCAGATGATAGAAGATTTTTGATTACATTTTTTATTAATTTTTTTTTATTTATTGAACCCTAAAATGAGTATATCGTTACAGGTGTCACGTATACAGTGGCGCACGCCGGTTTCTTAATAGGGGTTTTCACTAATGAGCGTTTGACTGAAAATTATTCCCTTCTCCCCCCCCCGCCAATAAAAAATGGGTGGTGGTGGCGGGGCAGGGGGGGGGGGGGGCTTTAGCCCCCTTGTTCCTCCCCGCTGTATGCGCCACTGGTCGTATGTGCAATGGAATGATAATATCCTTGAGTCTCCCTCATAATTTTGATTTTAAGTGTCACTCCTTCAGAAGTAGTTGTATTTCTCGTACGATTGAAAATATAAAAAGGAAAAAAGAAAGTGCAGGAAAGGTATCCAAAAGATTATTTTCTTCCATGCATATCGTAAAAATCGCCGTATAAAATCGCCGCATCTATAGACGTAAACGTTCAATATAGGTTTTTCCCCCTTCATCCTTCTCCCCCCCCCACCGTAACTTTTGACCTCACTCCCCGCTCCTCATCGCATCCGTAAACGAATGCCCTGCCCCTGCCGCCCCTGCAGGGCACCGTAACTTACTATTCAGTCGCGACTTTTTGCCAACAAAACTCTCTCTCTTATCGAGTGTTAATCTTCTCAAATGGAGTAGTTTCCCAGTCCCTCGGTTTCAAATTAATCAGCAAAGACTCCCTTAATCGCCGTGTTATTGTGTCGCGCTGCGCTGCGCTGGTCGCCAGTCTCACATTTCTTGCTAAAGGTGGCGTTTTTGTTGGGATCGGATTGTATAAGCCCGGGATTAGAATACTCGTAGAATATACTCCTAATCTGGTGAGTTACATTTCATGCCGAGACTGAATCGTGGCTCTCGCAAATCAGTCGTTCGGTGAAGAAACCGTTTTTTTGAACGATTCCGTGAAAAATGAGAGAACGAATCAAACCAGATGCGCAGCGCATTGAATCGTTCATTCGATGACACCGTGATGCTGAAGCAGTTGCGTTCCGTCAATGTTACCTTTGGCACCTAAAGTGTCGGTTGAAAAATTGTGAGTGAGAAGATTTATTTCATTTTCAAAAAGCTTTGAAAAATATCGAAGAGGGTCATGAGAATTGCCAGTACTGCGACACGCAGAAAAGATGATGAGAGACTGGCATAGACTCGCTCACTCGCACTTGACAAGCGTGACGAATCGTGACTAAGCTTGACGGAGCGTTAGAGACGTATTCTAATCCAGCTTTTCACAATTTTGATCGCTTTTCGAAAAAATTAGTTGTTCGAAAACTTTCGACAATTTTTGACCGTCCAAAATTTATTTTGCTGAAAATTTTTTAAGAATGTGTTTTTCCCCTTAAAACGCTTGTTTGGTAGAAAATTTTGCACGCAACGTTTTCGCGTTTACGGTAACACTCGTGGTTTTGTCACGGCATGCCACTGTGCTGAAGGCCAACAATTCTAAAACTAAAAGACCTCGTTAACCTTATTATAATCAGAATGCGTGGTCAAATCAAACGCTCTGTTTCTGAAATTAAGTGGCTAGTTAAATATTCCTGCACCACAGTGCTGATTTTGCATATACGATTGATTGAAGGCGCTCAAGGAAATTTTGTGTGAAATATTAACCGTATAAGCTGCAATTATTGTGAATAAAACACTCAAGTTGCGCGTCGAAGGACAAGGACTAAAGTTACATCTTTTGTTTGCTACGAAAATTGCAATTTTTGATTTCGAAAAATTCTGGATGGGTCCTGTTTTTACATAGCCAACTTGAATAGGGACTGTAATTTGAATGGGTCTTTTTAGTTTTAAATCGAATCGAATCTCATGAACAAACGAGTCATTTAACATGGAATTGGGACCAAATAGTGTTCGGTCCCGAGCGTAACTTACGCACGGTCACATGACCGTGCGTAAGCTCGCTGATTGGTCGAAACCGCACGCAAGATGCACGCAATTCAATTCTCGGGACCTAACATTATTTGGTCCCTGATTTCAATGAATCGAATCTTATCGATGAACGAGTCGTTTGAGAATTGAAAAGAATGACATGGATCTTTTCAATGAACGATTCCTCCTGGCTCTATGAGGAATACTCCATAAAGTGAATAATACCCACCGCGGGCAAACACTCTTCAATCCATTCTCGAGCTGCCATAATCCTCAACCGCTCTCTCTAACATCACATTCTGCAGTTTCAAATCTGAAAATACATTTATATTTATGAGATTTTTTTCTTCTTCCATTGCACTTCTTCGCCCGGTGTAAATATTCAGTAGAATCGCTAAGTTTACCGACTTACTCGCAAGTTGCGATACTGGAATAAACTTTAAAGTTTGTAAAGGTAACTCGAAAGTCTTTGCAGCTACACTTTTTCTGAATTGTAAATCTCGGGGTCTCGTACATTTTTAGTTGACGAGAAAAGTTGATTCTGATCATGTAGGTCTCCCGGTCTCCCCTATAGCGCCGCAAAACAGATGAGTCATTTATTTGTAAAAAATATAAGACGATATTGTCTATGTATGTCTTTGGCATTTTTTAATTCAGTAACTGGGTTCGGTTACTTTAATAATGCTTCCAACTTCTCTATTAATATTCTCATCATTGTCTGTCCAACAATATTCAGGCTTCGACTGACAAAAAACCCCTAAAAAAATCTACATCGTACATTTTTTGTTCATTTTGTTCATTAATATAATACAAATTAAAATGTTTTAATTTATCACAGATTTTCGTAACCTGGCCACGCAATTCAAAACCAATGATGGTGGACAGTGGCGTACGCAAGTTTTTTCTTGGGAGGGGCTCGCACTGTTAAACGTTTGACTGGAAATTATTTAATGGTGGCTCAGGGCAGTAATAATGGGAGATTCCCAATTAGCAATACTGCAACTCCATCAAGAAGTGACCAACAAGAGACGTCTTTCATTTGACACCGGTGTCACTATAGAGTATAGATGTCACGGTATCACTCATCGGATGTGGATCACTACTCTGATAACTAATATACGAGGGGCGTTCAACTTATAAGTTTCCATATTTTTTATCTCTAGCCTTGTTGGTGCTAGAAAAATTTCATTTATACGGTTAAATCCGCCAAATCTTCAGCTTTTCAACGGTATTTTTGTTTTTGAAATTCGAGCAATTTTTGTAGGAGAAAAAGCTATATTTCTACACCCGTGTCGAAAAAGTCCCCCGCCAACTTGTTCAGCAAAAAGTATTCGCCTGTTTTGAACAACAGCATTCGTCTGATTAGCGACGAAAATGTGCCGTTATCGCTCCATACCTGTTGCTGCGCTCAATTTTTGTCGTGAAATCTTATCTAAGATGATCATGAGATCCATTATAATCACATATTGTCGGCAAAAGTATCGCACGTAAAGTTCCAGTCAGATGACCACCTGAAGGATACCGTGATGAATTTTTTCAAGTCCTTAGACCGAGAGTTTTTCGCCCAAGGTATTGAAAAGCTGGTTCATCGCTGCGAAAAATGTATCAATCTGGAAGGAAACTATGTGGAAAAGTCGTAAAAATGGAATACTTCAAAAATAAAATGTATCTTTTATTTTAAAGTTTTGCGTTCTTCATTCCAAGTGTCAAAGTTAGTTTTTACTTCCCAACTCAGAAGTTGGTGGGGACTTTTTCGACACGGGTGTAGAAATATAGCTTTTTCTCCTACAAAAATTGCTCAAATTTCAAAAAAAAAAATACCGTTGGAAAGCTGAGGGTTTAACGGATTTAACAATTTAAATGAAATTTTTCTAGCACTAACAGGGCCAGAGATAAAAAATAGGGAAACTTATAAGTTGAACGCCCCTCGTAATTACTCTGTGAATCTGTCAGTATAGACAGAGTGACGAAATTAATTAAGATAGGAATCTTCTACTATTACTACCCTGTGCCACCATTACGCTCGCGCAAATGAAAGCGTGTGTTGAGTTACGGAATGGATTTCGGAAGTATTTAGTGCTGCCATCGTTATTTTTGGAGGTTTTTACACCAGAATCGACTATTTAAACGTTTCCAGTAGAAGTGTATGCAACAGCCCCGTTAAAGCGAACGCAACAATATGGTATCACAAAACGCTGGGCAATCTTTTGAAAAAGTCACACACTGTCACTAAGAAGCTCGTTAATTATTTTTGACATATGTGAAGGAGATTTCGATAGCATTTTGCGAATCTTGAGCTAAAACCTGGACTCTGGAGCTCCGCTCTCGTTTCTAGGGTAAACCAAAGAAAGGATTCTCCCGCATCCACTTTTTCTCCACTAGCGGATCCAAGAAATTGTCCATCTCTCTATTTTCCCATTAGAACGCATGTGTTAGTAAAGGATAGAAGAGGGGGAGAAAATCACGTGACTGCCTCTTATCTGTCCTTTTCTAACACACAGGTTCTATTGGGAGAAGAGAGAGAAAGACAAATCCTCTACCCGCCCATGTTTTCTTCGCATGAGCTCAATTCTTGAGGGCACAGGTCTCAGTAGGAGGGGTAGATCTTGTCTAAAACAAGGGTTACTCATCCGTTTGCATCATGATATACCGCCAAATCAGATTCTCAGAAAATTTACAGACGGCGCATTTCTCTATTTCTCTCAGTGTGTCAGCGTGTGGCTGCTAACCGTCCCTTGCACAATGGGACCTGCTTGCTTGGTCGTCACGGGTCTCACTGATTACCATCTAGAATTGTTGAATGGAACACAATACAAAAGACTCCGTTGTTAGACCAGACTCTCTACAACAGTTGTCCCTTCCTTAGGGACGCTGCTCTTGAGACGCTGTGTGGGATGTGCTGGTAAACTTCCGGTGTGCTCTTCAACAGAGACTGACATTGACTGTGTAGTGGAGATTTCGGGTGACGAGATAACCCGGTGTTTTATGGATCCGCTCTCACTGTGTGAACTGTGAAGCTTCTTGTGATGGATGACGTCATTAACTCTCGGTGAGTGGTGACTACGCGAAGGATAGGGAGCGGAGGAAGAAGAAGGAAAGAGCAGAAGAAAGCGTGGAAAATGAGAATTGGGTCAGTAGTGCAGTGTGTTTGCCACCCCCGAATGCCACCGCAGCTATCAGCTACCGGTTTTCGTCTCCCAGTTTTCTTCTCAGTTAGAGCCCTCTCGGCCCCTCCTCGCCGCTCTTTCTCCTCTGGGTTTGGAAAATATGTTGAAGGGAAGAGGAGAATAAAGGTCTAAAGGTCACGTGAATGCATCCTTACTGTATCCAAGCATACATGAGGCCCTCGACTAGAAAAGCGTTGTCGGGTCGAAGACGTGAGCGAGGCTCTATCTAACTTTTGCTAAAAGGGATTGAATGGGGATCTTGCACTCTGCGGGAATTTCGCCGGTCACGAATTATTCCGGCAGAAAAAATGACGGAAAACCCAAAAATGAGAGTAAAAAATCCGCAAACGAATAGGAAGTTGCGGAAAAGTTGTCCAAAGTTTTTCCATTCATTTGCCGTTGCCAAATTTAACATCCGTATTTCACAAATGTCTTAATAGGGGCCCCTGCATACCAAAGGCACAGAATATAATACAACTAGGACGGAAACTGTCGGATTTTGAAGCTAATTCATTTCGCGTCCGCCATGTTGGGATATAGGATGTTTACATCATGGATTCGCGCTTGAAAAAAAAAATGCAGGACATGATCCGCGAAATTTTCGTTCTGAAATGGCAATAGAATGAAAGTGAGGCCGGAAACTTAAGATTTCTTTCCAGAATTTACAGAAATAAGTGAGTTTCAACACAAATCACACTCGTCCGCCATGTTGGGATATAGGACCACAGCGCCAGCGTTGCCTATTGGTGCCGTTAAATTCCAAACTTGCTTCCATTGGCTCTTATAGGAGGTTCCGTTCTGATTGTATTATTCTGTGCCAAAGAATCATGAAATTAGCTCATATACTTACAATATGACGTTAAAAAGTATAGTTAAAAGGCATTGTGGCGGAGCCACGCCAGTATTACGGGCAGTTCCTCATCAATTTGTCATTCAAAATCTTTCGAGACTAATTTTAATCACAGAGAACATTTTCAACAAGTAATTTTAAACCTATAAATGTTTATAGTTTTAAATTAAGTTTTAAAGGTCGATAACGATGATTTTTTTATGTCTTTCTCACTGATTTGTGACCACATTTTTTCTATCTCAGACTATAGTGGGGCGGTAGGACTAAAACGTGTTGGGTCGTATCGAAGTCTATCATTATTCATCGTTGCGCGTGTATAGCTAATGGGGCTCTTGCAAACTTTTGCTGTGACTTGTGAGCAAGTGAATAGTTCAGTCTGATGTATAAACCAGCGAGAATCCCGAAAATCACTCTAAAAGCGTCCTTTTCAATCGGATTTGACTCGGAATAATTCCACTTTCCATGGCGGATTTGGAATATTCGTCTTCGAGTAGTCCAAATCCACTTGGCCCGTTTCCGGATATGACGCAATAAAATTGGAACTGGAAGGTGGAATGTGGAATGTGCTCAAGAGCACTTTCCAAGTCGGCCATTTGCAATCCATTCTCATTGAATCGTCCTCGAGTTGCGTTTTCACTTCCACTCCGCCATCTTGGATTTGACTGGAATTCTTGGATTTGGAATAAGAAAGTCAAATCCGATTGAAAAGGACGCTTTAAAAAAGTCTAAAATTCAGTGAGAAACTCTTACATATAACTGCTAACGGCAAGATTGCAATGGCGGTTCAACGCATGGTATCATGGGAGATTCCTGTCTAATTTGTCACTTTCTCTTCGGAAACACAGAGATATGTCGCAATTTAGATAGGAATCTCCCATGACAATTGCGTCTCTGCGCCATTAAGCCCGATTCTAAGAGTGAATTTAGTGTTTTTTTTAATGAACTCATCGTCACTTTTACAGGTTTTAATTCAAAAATCAACTCTTCAATCCCAAAGTTTGCTCGAGTCCCATTCAATAATTCACCTCTGTTTAAGGCGGCAACACCGGACTTTAGGTATCAGCGTGACATAATAATGTGACTGCTACAGGGTTGTAAGTACCACCGACGCGTCGCTTCGGAACAACGGAGATATCACGTTGTGACATTGTAAGCCCCTGCTCACGGCCGGTCGCGGCGGCGGCGGAGGCAGGGTTGCAGGAGAATAACATTTCAATCCCTATGTCAGAGGAGGAGGAACTCTCTGGACTCTCTGGCTCTGGATGCAAAGCGGACGACCGCACGGATGTGTCCTTTCTCTCTTCCCCCCTCTCACTCTCTCTCTCTCACTCTCTCTCTCTCTCTCTTTCTCTCTCTTTCTCTCTCTTTCTCTCTCTCTCTCTCTCTTTCTCTCTCTCCATCATCCCATTTGAACACAGGCGTTAGGAAAGGACAGAGATAGGGGCTGAAGTCATGTGATAGCGATTCTCCTGCTCCTGTTACCCTTTTCTAAATCACGGCGCTTTCAAACGAGAGCGAGAGAGAAAGAAGAATAAATGTCATGATCCGCCTCTGGCCGGACAGCTCGAGATCGCAGACCTATAGTCTTATTAAGCCCATTGTCCCGTTGTTGTTCTTTTCATTGCTAGGTTTTATTGCTCGACCCCTGATTTCAAGGTCTTTTTCCGCCGCGCACTCAAACACACATACACAGTATACACACTGATTACTCACTCTCACTCACACAAGTCGCAGTCGCACAGCCCTCCCCGTGCGTTACCCCTATTGTTCTTTCAAAGTGCATTGTTCCGGGCTCACTAAATATGCCAAACCGTTCTTCCGATGGCCCTGTTGCCAGTTTGCGGCAAGAACGGTGTGTCTGCGTGTTTCATTCCATCAAGAAGTACGCAATAGCGGATCCATCCATTTCTCTCTCTCTCTCTCTCTCTCTCTCTCTCTCTCTCTCTCTGTCTCTCTCTCTTTCTCTCTCTTTGTCTCTCTCTCTCTCTCTCTCTCTCTCTCTCTCTCTCTCTCTCTCTCTCCCCCTCTCCCTCTCCTCCTCCTACCGGTCAATAGGACGCGTTTGTTAGAGAAAGACAGATAACGAGCTCCAAGTCACTAGTTGGCCCCCTGATGCCCCCCCCCATGCCCCCGCCTTCCTTCTCCTATTCTAACGTGAGTGTTCACTAGTTGCAAAAGATATGAAAATCCTTTAGGGCGATCGACTCCATTTGCCAAGCTGAATCGATAGAGGGGTCACAAGGGGGGTTTTGGTGAGTAGTATAGGGGTACGTTGAGGACACTCCAGTCAATTTGAAAATTTGTTCAATAAATCAACCAATTTCATCAAAATTTGAACTTCCAATATTTTAGGCTTTAAATTTTACTCTGAAAACTACATAATAACTCGGAAAATTGATTCATATTACCAAGTATTTTAAGATGCGCACAAGCGTGCAGGAAAGATAAAAATTTTCAAAGTTAAAATTTAACTACAAAAGGCCAGGCTTTATACAAATGCAGACTATTTTTAAAGTTTAAAATTTTTTACTCGCGCAAAAATTTTCAAAGTGAATATTTAACTTATAAGACTTTATCGAACGGGCCTGTTAAGTACACATCCAACAATTTTCAAATTTGTCCAAAAATACATATCAATTTTCACCAAAATATCCATTTCTAAATTTTCAAGAAAAATATGTCTACAGTTAACCTGTAATTTTTGATTATTTTCAGGCTTATTATTAGTATTACTCAGTGTTTTTATGATGCGCACAAGCGTGCAGACTGACATACCTTTAAAATTTCAGTAAATTCTAACCGGATTTCCGCAAAACAACTAAACATTTAAAAACACCGTGTTTGTGAAATATTTCATTTTTTGAACAGACATCCGTTGAGGACACTCGTCTTTTCATCCAAAAATTAATATCAATATCATAAAAAAATTCATTTTTTAAATTTTAAGTACTTTGGAAAATACGCAATTCTTCCAAAAATGCATTTTTTACCAAGTATTTTAAGGTGCACACAAGCGTTCAGGCAAGACAGAAATGTTTAAAAGTGAATATTTACCTTTATTTTCTTGATTTTTTTGTAAATCTGCAACACAGGACCACGTTCAACACACCACAGCTATTTATCCGAAAATCAATATCAATATCATCAAAATGTTAACTTTTAATTTTTTAGGGATAAAGTGAATAATTTAAGATTAATTTTTTACCCTGAGAAGTATGTAAATTACTCTGAAAAAGTGCATTATTTTGGCATGGCTTTAAGACGCGCACAAGTGTTCTGTTCAGGCAATAAATCAATTTCAAAGCGAATATTTTACCTATATTTTAAGTGATTTTCAAAGTTTCTTTCTCAATTTAAAAAAAAAAGCTTATTTGTAAGGATACGTTGAGGACAGTCATACCAACTCATAAATTTATCCTTATTTTTATCTCAATATTATCATACATTTTTATTTAAAAGTTTTAAGGTAGAATTTAATCATTTTGGATACAGTATAAACCTTTCTTTTTCTCTGGAAAGTATGTAATTTTCATACATTTTTTCTACTTTTTCATGATACGCATGAACTTTTAGACAACAAAAAATTAAAAGTAATTTTATTTTAGATTTACTCCAACGATTTTTCTGATTTTTCAACAGTACAAAATTTTTTGGAAAAAAATGATTTTTTGGAGCTCTCAGAGTTATATCTCAAACCATATTTATTTTACTTATGGTGCTTTGAATTTGATTTTAAAAAATTACACCAACCCCGTTGAGAGTACAATATCAAAATATAAAATTTTTTGTTAAAACTCTATGCAGAAACTATTTTTTTTCTAGGGTTTAAAAAAATAAAAATTGTATTTAAAACACTCTTTTTCTCTCGACACGGTAGGGTAAAAGTATAAACGGGTTTTCACCAACATTATGTTGATTTCCTCAGAAGATTAGAAAATTGAAAATCAACGACGAGTTGAAAATTAGGCGTTAACTTTCCACTCTTTCCAACCATCACACTGTAGGTAACAAAAATAAGTGTGGCTGATGATTGATAACAGTAGATAAAGTACAGAGCATTTTAAGTAATAATGTTAGAATATAAATAGATAACACACTCAATTTTCTGTAAATACGTTAACCAGCTCAATTTAGTTAAAACTGATAATGTTTTTCATGAATTGAACAATCGATAAACTTTTCTTATATTTATTCTATTTTGTGTACATGATTTACACACACTGCAGACTATTTCATTTCTGTAAACAGCTTATAAGAGGGGGAACGTATAGGTGTCAATAATACACAGATTCTGTGTAAAAAAATTACTCCACTCGTTTTATTTTTATGAAAATGCCTGAGTTCGTTTTTTAAAATTACACTGAGCATAAATTGTATTGAGGGAACGTATTTGCAAAAAGTTGACTGCAGTATTGGTCTTATTAAAAAAAAAAAAAAGGTATGACAAAAAAAAAATTTTTAAACAAATTAGTCATCTAAGTCATCATTATCATCATTATCACCTTTTTTATTTTCACTAATAATTTTATATGTCTGTAACACTACATTTGATGTCCATTTTAAAATTGTTCAATATCATCAATGTATTCATCCCCAAAAAGGGAAATTTACCGACATAGCGTTCGAACGTTTTTTTACGAATATCTTCATTAGCAATTTTTTTTAAGAGCAGAACGTATTTAAAAACTTTTCATCGCTTATGGATTTTTTAAAAAACGCACTCTTTATATGTTCTACACAAGGCTCGTTAGGAAATCGTACGAACAAATTTAGCCCAAATTTAGCACTTTTCTCTTGTCGTGGATCTGGTAATTCAACTTTCTTTTGAAATTGTAAGATTTTTTGATTCATTTTAATAATGGTAACATTTTTTGTAAAAAATTCTCCTTCTTCTTTTTCCTTCTTTTTTTCTAGTTTCCTTATCGGACTTAATTTGCTCCGAAATGTGTTTTCTAGTCTTTTTACACATTCTCGCGCCGCTGTGAATAAGTTCTTAGATTCCAATTTCATCTGTGAAAATTCGTGAAAAAAAAAACCGAATAATTATACATTTTTAAATTTCGTCAAAGATAAATGAAAAGAAAAAAAAAGAATAGACTCACAGTTATCATGTTCACACGTAAAACCTAATCAACTTGTCAAGATTGTTTGTGTAACACAGCAAGTATTATTTGTTAAAAACAAAAAACTGGATAACATAAAATTCGATGAACAATACTTACGAAAAAACCAAGAGAAAATAGACTAATTATAAGCTGTTCCCACTTCCCCCCCGGTAAAAAAGACGTTAATATGACGTAGTATTAAAAATAACCTCCAACCGTTATTACGTTATCAAGTTACATTGAAATAACTTTATAATATGTTACTCATGACACAACCAAACTACATTACTAGTTTACATCTTTTCGTATCGTAGTAACGTTCTAGTAACGTAGCATCGTCTTTTTCGTAACGTTGTCACGATACCAGTTACGTTGGAAGAACGATAAATTGATGTTACTCATGATACAGTCAATATACATTATAATCAGTAAACGACTTCTCATAACGTTGTAGTATCGACCCCTGTAACGTAGTAACGTTTTTTCTCGTAACGTTGTATCAATCCTACACGATCGACCATCGCTAATGAGTAACGTTAAAGTATCGTTGTCACGATGTTACAGTATCGACTCATCGCTAATCACGTGCTAGGTAACGTCCGTGTAACGTGGGAACGTCTTTTTCCTAACGTTGTTACGATATCAGTTTCGTTGGAAGAACGATAAATTGATGTTACTCATGATACAGTCAAGATACATATAATCAGTAAACGTCTTTTCATAACGTTATAGTAACGTCCCTGTAACGTAGTAACGACTCTCTTGTAACGTTGTATCGATCCTACACGATCGACCATCGCTAATGAGTAACGTTAAAGTATCGTTGTCACGATGTTACAGTATCGACTCATCGCTAATCACATTCTAGGTAACGTTCGTGTAACGTGGGAACGTCTTTTTCGTAGCGTAGTCACGATATCAGTTGCGTTGGAAGAACGTTAAATAGATGTTACTCATGATACAGTAAAGATACATATAATCAGTAAACGTCTTCTCATAACGTTGTAGTATCGTCCCCTGTAACATAGTAACGTTCTTTTTCGTAACGTTGTATCGATCCTACACGATCGACAATCGCTAATGAGTAACGTTAAAGTATCGTTGTCACGATGTTAAACTATCGACACATCGCTAATCACGTTCTAGGTAACGTTGCCGCAACGATGATTTCCTGATTGGTTACGTTCACACACAATAGTGGCATAGAATAAAATTATCAAGATCCGTCTTGAAAATGTAAACTGTTGAGCTATCGTATTCTCTAGTTAAGAAAAATTATCTTGTCGAAAAATTTTTGAATGTATAGAATCTTATGAAATAAATAAGTAACAAACCCTTTTTCTTATGAAATCAGCTTGGCATTTATAACCAGAGGAGACGAATAGTCTCAAAAACTTTTCCCATCCGGTGGAAAAAACATTAATTTGACGGGTCGATACCAAGTTTCATTTATATAACATTTATTTAAATAACAAGTTTCATTCAAAACGTTACTTATGACACATCCAAATCATGTTTTTTTTTGGTTAAAAGTTCCCAATAAAAATCGTTAAAAATTAAAAAAATGTAAAACATAAAATATAACTGATCGCTTACAATATCACGTATCTCTTTAAGTCTTCTCATGACATCGTTAACGGCAACGCTTTGTAACGTCTTAGTAACGTGGGAACGTCTTTTTCGTAACGTTGTCACGATGTTACACGATCGACTCATCGTAAACCACGATGACCACGTCACATCGAAATCGATCAATCATACGTTTTTCTAACGTCTTTCTAACGTTGGGTTACGTTGCTGAAACGCTACATCGTAATCGGTACGTTCAACACGTCGCAAATAACGTTTCCACGGTAACGCTGTACAACGATTTGGATCGTTTGGGGGTACGTTTATAAACAACCATGACGTAATAAAATTATCAAAATTTGCAACTGTGAGATGTAACACGTAACACTGTATTCTCTGGGTAGGAAAAAATTCACGTTTTCATGGACACAAAAATTGAGTATATAACAAACTTCTTGAAAATTTATTAAATAGAAATTGTTACTTATTTTGATTTATCATAGATAAGTATACCTTTGAGTTAATTGAGTTAACTTTTAAATATTTAAATTTCTATAAAGGACGTGGCACAATCCTTATGGGAAATGGCCTACGGTCAAACTTAATAAATGTGGCATCATTTTTTTCGTCTCGTCGTCCTGATCAAAAAGTCTCACGGGGCCCAAAAAAATTTTCATCGCCCGTTTTCGAGATAATCGAGCTTAAAGTTTGAACAAATCTCGGCACTCAGGGACGAATTCGCTCGGTAATTGAGCGTGCGTCTCACCCTGGAAGCGGCTTACCGCAAACTGGCGATGGCTGCCGCCCCTTTTGCTCACACTCTGTCCAGAGAGCGTGTTGAAGCGTTTGGAGTGGGAGAAAAAAGGGGGATCACCTCCGGACGGAGTGTGAGCAAAAGGGCGGCAGCCATTGCCAGTTTGCGGCAAGCCGCTTCCAGGGTAGGACGCACGCTCAATTGCCGAGCGAATTCGTCCTTGAGTGCCGAGATTTGCTCAAACTTTAAGCTCGATTATCTCGAAAACGGGCGATGATAATGTTTTGGGCCCGTGAGACTTTTTGATCAGGACGACGAGACGAAAAAAATGATGCCACATTTATTAAGTTTGACCGTAGGCCATTTCCCATAAGGATTGTGCCACGTCCTTTGTTTCAAAAAGTATATATATTTATAGGAATACATTGTCATGGAAACCACAACCAACACAGTGTTGTACAATTTAACATAAATATTAAAATGAAAGAAATATATATCGTGAATAGCCTGATAAATTTATTTGCAGAAAAAATCGCGAGGTGTTTGTCTGCACAACCATTTTTGAACTTTTAAGAGTGATTATGAGCTTGTGAATTTCTCCTTTATATTCATTCCTTTCAAAAACTGTAATTGGTCAAAAACATATGAAAATTACGACTTACTTTTTCTTTGTTTGAAATTGCAAGTTTTGCTGTCAGGTTTGCAAGTTTTGCTGTCAGGTTTACATTTTCTGCATATTTTTCCTTGAGTCGTTGAAAAATTAAAAGGCTGCACGGATAGAAAATTTAATTTAATTTTAATTTTAATTTTAAGAAGAATGTTGTTTCCAACTTAGCGCAGCATATTATTCGATTAACTGATAAGGAGTTTCGTCCCCAGGTTGTTAATGTTGGTAAAAGGTTGTTGGCGGAAAATTGTTACCCCCTGCCCTTGTTAACCGGGTATTTGACGCAGTTACTAGAATAGTGGATGGTGTGGAAAATGTCGTTGCTCCTAACAAGGTTGACACATCTAAATTAATTTGTTTTCCCTATGTGCTTCTTTTTTCGGAAAAAATTTGCTGCAATTTTTAAAATTTTATGGGTATTTCGTAGTGCATAAGCAATTTAATAATTTAAATTTTTTGTGGTCGCAGTTAAAATCAAAAAGGGAAAATGAACAAATGGCTTGTGTTGTATACCAAATCATGTGCAAAGACTCTGAAACTGGTTACATTGGACAAACTAAACAGTGTCTTAAGAAGAGGTTGAACGGACACAAATATGACAAGAAAGAGGTAACCGCGTTGCATGACCACCAAAATAAACAACTTCACCAGTTTGATTTCGATGGTACCAAAGTTTTGGCCACGGAGAAAAATGATTATGCGCGCGGCTTGCTTGAAATGATTCATATACTGCAACAGCGTGGTCATGTTTGTAATTCGCGGGCAGATGTGAATGGCCTTGCGACTGCTTATCACCAATTCTTCGTTGCCTCTGATGATTGATGTGTTTGCGGCTTTGTGCATTTTTGTTTTGTTTTCCTTTGTCAGTCTTTGCCTTGCTGTGTTAGCGGCGACTCACTTTTGTTTCCCTTTTTTTTTATTTTTTATTTTCTACGGTTGAAAAAGACAGTGCTGTGCGGACTTTGTATAGAAGATTATAAAAAATAAAAATAAAAAAAATCTAAATGAAAAAAAGAACGTTGTTTTCCGAGGGACCAGTCACAAAGTGACAGAATAAAGACTTTAAATGATTTGAATCTATGTAAAAAAATGAAGTTAAAAATACGTGGGTTTGATTGTATGTTAAATAATCGATTATCGAATGGTTTAGGAAAGAGAGTAAAGGTTCAGGAACTCAGATTGGTTCTGTTAACTCAGATCCCCCCTGATTTCTCGTATAGATCAATCTGAGAGGAAAATGAAGGAAAGAGTTTTAAATAAATATAAAAAAATGATTAATACACGACGCGAGTTTATGCAAAAAGTTTACTTAATTTATTATTAGAGATTTTAGGGATCCTGGTGTCAAAGTTGACCCGGCTTACGCATTACAGCGTGCGACCAGAAGGGCCAATAAACAATATTAAAAAAAAAGAGTGTCATCCGAGTGCCAAGGTGCATCGGCTGCCGCGAATATTGCGGGAAACCAGGAAGTGGTCGAAAAGAATAAAAATATAAGTAATAATAAAAAAAGACGGGAATTTAGATTTATGAAGAAAAAGGTCCAACTTCAAAGAAGCGGCAAACGCTCAGATACGTGAAGCCATGAAAACGGCTGTTTTAGATACAAACGCCGATGACAACGCAGTGTTTAAAGAGAGGCTCCGTTCGCTTCGTAGTTACGGGATTTGTTGGTAGATAGCGCAGTACAAGAGATCTCGAATGGAACGAGTGAGAGAGATAGACTTGATTTGTTTCCGAAATAGTTCTTGCAAACGCTGTTAGATAGCGCCACAATCAGAGAGAGCTTCGAATTGGCGGGAGAATCCTACTTCGTCCACGGCCTTCAGATTGAGATGATTGGATACTGGTAATTAATTGCACTGACTAAGAGTTCTGAAAAGAACTTGCAATTAATTCCAGGTAAAGATGAATCCGTGTCCAGAGGTTCAGAGAGTTGATTGGCTGCTTCGGTCGGCGTGTGCGCCAAGAATGACAAATAATTCTGAGAAACCCGCGGTATTTATACTAGTTTGCGATATTTGGCAACGCAGAAAAGCGCGGGAAATTGCAGAAGTGTAGTGAAGCGCTGTGATTGGCTGTTGTAGACTGGATGCCGAGTGTCAGAGGATGCGAATATTTTCTTTGAACATTTAATCGAAATTAATTAATAAGTCAAAACTATTGATTTGGAAAAAACTATAAAATTATGGAGAATACGAATATATTTTTGTTAGAATTTTAGATGATTGCTGGAATTAAATATAACTGATAAAAGTGAATGCTGCTGTATGCGGTTTTGGCGCCAAATCTGGTGCGCGGAGTGAAGAGACGTGACCGTGAGTGTTGAGATTTGAATTTGTCGTGATTGACATTAAAAATGAGTTTTGAGTATTAAATAAAGATGAATGTATCAAAAAATCATACGAAATTTTGTGAATACGTGGATATAATTGGAATAATTTTAGCTTGATTATAATATTAATTATGAGAAGAATTAAATTGACGATTGAATGAGTCCAGTGTGATCTGGAATGGAGAGCGCTGATTGGCGCGTTTTCACGGGTGTCTTCCGTCAGTCGAGATTTTCGCTCGTACAGCAATCGCGGCCTCTGATTGGCGCGTTTTGACGAGTTGTCGACTTGGAATTATTCATTTGACTTTTTTGATGTTTGATGATTTTAGAGTCCCCAACAAGTGCTATTCTGTCGAAACGTCCCGTTTAATTTCGTAAAACAGCCATAAGTCCCGGAATCATCGTGTTATTATATTTATGTGGGCTGATTAAGTTTTTATTTATTATATATTATATATTATATATATATATTTTATATATATATATATATATATATATATATATATATATATATATATATATATATATATATATATATATATATATATATATATATATATATATATATATATATATATATATATATATATATATATATATATAAAACAATAAAAATGAGCTGTTCAGCCAAAATAAAACAAATAAAAAGGGGAAAATTAAATCATAATAAAAATAATAAAATGATCCGACCTTTAATTATGATGTTATTTTATTTTTTCTTAGTTTGTGTTTATTACTTATTTCTTAGTTTGTTCCTTTGTTTTGGCTATGTTTATTTTGTATAATTTTTCTGAAGAAGGCGTATGGACGTCGAAACGTTAAAAAAAATAAAATAACATCATAATTAAAGGTCGGATCATTTTATTATTTTTATTATGATTTAATTTTCCCCTTTTTATTTGTTTTATTTTTGGCTGAACAGCTCATTTTTATTGATATATATATATATATATATATATATATATATATATATATATATATATATATATATATATATATATATATATATATATATATGTATATAAAAAAGAGTGAGATATGATACACGTCTAATTAAACGTTAATTACGTCTCGTCTTAAAAATTTTAAGTTTTCGTAGCCTTGTGTCCCATTTTTCTTCTTATTTTTTATATATATATATATATATATATATATATATATATATATATATATATATATATATATATATATATATATATATATATATAAATAAAGATTTTCCTAAAATAGCCCGAATACATATAAAGAAAAAATTGAACACTAAAATCGGGAAACAAGGCTAAAAAAATAATTATAAAACACAATTTAAAACAATATATATTTATATATATATATATATATATATATATATATATATATATATATATATATATATATATATATATATATATATATATATATATATATATATATATATATATATATATAATAATAAAAACTTAAATGGGAATAAGGCCGCGAAACAATAAAATTAAAAAATCGAGACGTTTCGAAGGACTAACACCTCCTTTATCAATCGAAAATTAAAAAAACAAAAAAATATAAAATAAGAGTCATGCCATCACAATAACAACGGCCATGACTAAGGCTCAAACCACAAACAAGTTTTCATTTGAAAGCAAAAGACTACACAGGCAGAGAATAGAATCAATCACCAGCTCTATCGGGACGAAAAAACTGCTGATAAGCAGAGCTTAATTTGGACGCGTCTGCGCAGCAATTACAAACACTGCTCTCGTGTTTCAAGATTTCAATCATTTCAAGGAGATTTCTCGCGAAATCATTCCTCTCGAAACCCAAAATTGTCGCGCCATGGAAATGAAAAGTATGACCAAGAGAATTTTGATGATGGTGGAGAGCAGTTTTTTCATTTTGGTCATACTTGTGTCCATTAAATCTTTTACTCAGTATCTGTTTAGTTTGCCCGATGTAGCTCAATTCACAATCGTTGCACTTAATTGAATAAATTACAGAGGACATTACAGAGGCGCAGACGTGTCCAAATTAAAATCTGCTTATCACCAGTTTTTTCGTCCAGATAGAGCTGGTGATTGATACTATTCTTTGCCTGTGTAGTCTTTTTCTTTCAAATGAAAACTTGTTTGTGGTTTCAGCCTTTGTCATGGCCGTTGTTATTGTGATGGCATGACTCTTATTTTATATTTTTTTGTTTTTTTAATTTTCGATTGATAAAGGAGGTGTTAGTCCTTCGAAACGTCTCGATTTTTTAATTTTATTGTTTCGCGGCCTTATTCCCATTTAAGTTTTTATTATTATTCATGTGTTGGGCCGATTTAAGTTCTTTCCTTGGTATATATATATATATATATATATATATATATATATATATATAGAAAACAACTTAAATTGGGATAAAGGCTGGAACAAATTAAAATTTGGGACGTTTCGGGCCAATTAACAGACCCTTTTTCAACCAAATAAAAAAATAAAAACACACAAAAACAAATAAAAGTGAGCCGCCGCTGTAATTGCAAGGCAAGGACTGGCGAAACGGTAAACAGTTCAAACAAAACACAGGTGCAAAGATTACCTAATCACCAACCTCCTCAGAGAGGAAAAATTGGTGATAAGCACCGCTGAGACCGTTGACATCCGCGCGCGAAGGCTAAAACACGAACGCTGTTAAAATCAAAATGATGGTGGAGTGTGTTTTCATGGTGATGCAACGCGGTCTTCTCATTTTTATCATATTTATGCCCGTTGAGTCTCTTTTTAAGAAGTTGTTTTGTCTGACCAATATAACCTATTTCACAATCCTGGCACTTAAGATGGTAAACAACCTCCGCCATTTGCTCAGTCTCTCTTTCTGATTTTAACTGAGACATAAGAAATCCTAAATTATTATACTGTTTGTGGACCACAGGAAAACCAAAAGATTTTAAAATGGCCGACAATCTTTCAGACAAAAAGGGAACATATGGGAGGCTAATAAGTTTAGAAAAATCAACTTTATTCCTGGATGGAGCTTTTTCATGATAATTTTTTTCGGACACTTTGGAGAATTCTCTGTTAATAAGGTGGGCAGGGTAGCAGTTTTCCATTAAAATACGTTTACCCAGATTGGCGGTAGTTTGGGTAAAATCCCGGTCACTCAAACGAAAAATACGTTGCGCAAGATTAGTGACGACATTACGTTTGTAAATAAATGGCTGCACCGACAAAAAATTCAACAAACGCCCCGAGGACGAAGGCTTTTGGTACCATTTGCATTTCAAAACATTATTAACCCGGGACACAGTCATATCAAGGAAATTGATAGACTGGTTGACCTCTTCTTCAAGAGTAAATTGAATGGAGGGATTTTTTGAATTAAAAAAATGCAAAATAGGTACCACTGTGTCCTCATGAACCACCAAAAACAAATCGTCGACGTATCTCTTATAAAAAAGAATTAAAAATGAAATGGTGCCGAGAATTTCCAGTTCAAAATCCTCCATTACTATGTTCGCCAACACAGCAGAGACACTCCCCCCCATTGCCAAACCACGAATCTGATGAAAAAATTTGTCCTCAAACTGAAAAACAGTGGACTCCAAACACACTTTGAGGGCATAAAGAAATTGATCCTTGGGGACGGAACAATGTTGACCAATCTCATCCCACCGACGACTAACACATTCTAAGGCCAAATCAGAGGAAATGTTAGTATACATGGAAGTGACATCAAGCGAAATGAGTTTGTACCCATCTGGAATCTCCTGATTGTTGACAGACTCAAAAAACTCAAAAGAGTTGGCAACATGGCAATCAGTATCACCGACAATGTTAGACAACACAGTAGTGAAAAACTTTGACAAAGCATAAAAAGGTGACCCAATTGAGCTAACAATGGGCCGCAAGGGAAAATTTTCTTTATGTAATTTTATGAGACCATAAATTCGAGACACGCCAGCGCCTGACACCTTCAAATTTTCAAAAAGATTCTTACTTATAAAATCTTGATCAAACCATTTTTTGACCAGAAAATTATTTTTAGCAATATGCGCAGGTATTAATGAATGACGAATCTGCTTGTAGGTAGAGGCATCATCTAACAAAACACGCATTTTTTCCCTATAATCAACACTATTCACAATGACAGTTTTATTGGTTTTATCCCCATTAATGACCTTGATTTGAGGATTGTTTTTAATAAAGTGAAAAGTATCAATTATATCTTTTTTAAGCGTTCTAGTATAAAAACACTCTTTGAAAAGATTGATGGTGCTAGAGTTGATATTTTCATGACCACCGACACGTTTTACGAGATCTGTGTAAGTTTTTATGGCATGACAGACCCTATCTCTAACGGTGTCAACAAGAGTAGGTTCAAACCTGATCTTACTTTCTATACCAACAATAATTTTTTCAAGGGGCACAGCTCGAAAAGGTGACTTTTCCAAACTATTTTTAAAAAAGGGTATACAAAATTTAGGTCCCAAGCAAAGGACTCTCATTGCGAAACTTGGCAACTGTGTATCCGATATATTCTGTACCCAAGAATCTTTTTTATCCAAAAAAGGCTGGAAAATTTTGTGATAGTTGTCGAGAGCACGCTGTTTCAAAGCTGTAAACTTACTGGCAAGAGACCGGTTGACATTATCTTTCAGTTTTTCATTTCGCAATGAGATCGTGGATAAAAAATCAGCTAACACGAAATTTGGGATTACTGTGTGTAAAAACTTAAGATCAGGTTTGAACCTACTCTTGTTGACACCGTTAGAGATAGGGTCTGTCATGCCATAAAAACTTACACAGATCTCGTAAAACGTGTCGGTGGTCATGAAAATATCAACTCTAGCACCATCAATCTTTTCAAAGAGTGTTTTTATACTAGAACGCTTAAAAAAGATATAATTGATACTTTTCACTTTATTAAAAACAATCCTCAAATCAAGGTCATTAATGGGGATAAAACCAATAAAACTGTCATTGTGAATAGTGTTGATTATAGGGAAAAAATGCGTGTTTTGTTAGATGATGCCTCTACCTACAAGCAGATTCGTCATTCATTAATACCTGCGCATATTGCTAAAAATAATTTTCTGGTCAAAAAATGGTTTGATCAAGATTTTATAAGTAAGAATCTTTTTGAAAATTTGAAGGTGTCAGGCGCTGGCGTGTCTCGAATTTATGGTCTCATAAAATTACATAAAGAAAATTTTCCCTTGCGGCCCATTGTTAGCTCAATTGGGTCACCTTTTTATGCTTTGTCAAAGTTTTTCACTACTGTGTTGTCTAACATTGTCGGTGATACTGATTGCCATGTTGCCAACTCTTTTGAGTTTTTTGAGTCTGTCAACAATCAGGAGATTCCAGATGGGTACAAACTCATTTCGCTTGATGTCACTTCCATGTATACTAACATTTCCTCTGATTTGGCCTTAGAATGTGTTAGTCGTCGGTGGGATGAGATTGGTCAACATTGTTCCGTCCCCAAGGATCAATTTCTTTATGCCCTCAAAGTGTGTTTGGAGTCCACTGTTTTTCAGTTTGAGGACAAATTTTTTCATCAGATTCGTGGTTTGGCAATGGGGGGTAGTGTCTCTGCTGTGTTGGCGAACATAGTAATGGAGGATTTTGAACTGGAAATTCTCGGCACCATTTCATTTTTAATTCTTTTTTATAAGAGATACGTCGACGATTTGTTTTTGGTGGTTCATGAGGACACAGTGGTACCTATTTTGCATTTTTTTAATTCAAAAAATCCCTCCATTCAATTTACTCTTGAAGAAGAGGTCAACCAGTCTATCAATTTCCTTGATATGACTGTGTCCCGGGTTAATAATGTTTTGAAATGCAAATGGTACCAAAAGCCTTCGTCCTCGGGGCGTTTGTTGAATTTTTTGTCGGTGCAGCCATTTATTTACAAACGTAATGTCGTCACTAATCTTGCGCAACGTATTTTTCGTTTGAGTGACCGGGATTTTACCCAAACTACCGCCAATCTGGGTAAACGTATTTTAATGGAAAACTGCTACCCTGCCCACCTTATTAACAGAGAATTCTCCAAAGTGTCCGAAAAAAATTATCATGAAAAAGCTCCATCCAGGAATAAAGTTGATTTTTCTAAACTTATTAGCCTCCCATATGTTCCCTTTTTGTCTGAAAGATTGTCGGCCATTTTAAAATCTTTTGGTTTTCCTGTGGTCCACAAACAGTATAATAATTTAGGATTTCTTATGTCTCAGTTAAAATCAGAAAGAGAGACTGAGCAAATGGCGGAGGTTGTTTACCATCTTAAGTGCCAGGATTGTGAAATAGGTTATATTGGTCAGACAAAACAACTTCTTAAAAAGAGACTCAACGGGCATAAATATGATAAAAATGAGAAGACCGCGTTGCATCACCATGAAAACACACTCCACCATCATTTTGATTTTAACAGCGTTCGTGTTTTAGCCACCGAAAAGAACTGCTTTGCCCGCAGTATGCTCGAGATGATTCATATTTTGCGCCAAAAGAATCATGTGTGTAATTCGCGCGCGGATGTCAACGGTCTCAGCGGTGCTTATCACCAATTTTTCCTCTCTGAGGAGGTTGGTGATTAGGTAATCTTTGCACCAGTGTTTTGTTTGAACTGTTTACCGTTTCGCCAGTCCTTGCCTTGCAATTACAGCGGCGGCTCACTTTTATTTGTTTTTGTGTGTTTTTATTTTTTTATTTGGTTGAAAAAGGGTCTGTTAATTGGCCCGAAACGTCCCAAATTTTAATTTGTTCCAGCCTTTATCCCAATTTAAGTTGTTTTCTATATTTTGTTGGCTGATCTAAGTTTTTACGTGTTTTATATATATATATATATATATATATATATATATATATATATATATATATATATATATATATATATATATATTAAGTTGAGATATGGCACTATATAAACATAATAATAAGTAAACAAAATAAGTGGTAAGTGACTGAATATTTTTTTAAATAATTTTTCTGGATTTTATTCAAAGAACAATAAGGCAAGAAAAATTACAATTTAAGATTTTAAGAAACAAACGTTTCGGCTGCAAAACACTAGCCATCTTCAGTGTAAAATTTAAATACATAAAAACTATCTGCCTGTGTAGCGAATTTGGTGATGGAATTTGTTGAATCTGAGTTATTGAAAACATTAATGATCAAATGCATTTTTTACAAAAGATTTGTCGATGACTGTATAGCATGTATTCCTCGTGAAAACTGTAACGCATTTTTAAATCACTTTAATAGTTTTCATGAGTCATTACAATTCACCATGGAAATTGAAATTGATAAAAAAATTAATTTTTTAGATTTAACTCTTGATCATGTTAAGAATGAAAAAGTTATGACAAAATGGTTCCAAAAGCCTATACATTTAGGTAGGTATTTAAATTATTTTTCGGATGTTCCTTTTCATCAAAAGTTAAACATGGTAAACAACTTGGTAAATAGAGTTGTAACTTTAACTGATCAATGTTATTTGAAAGAATGTATTGTAAAAACTAAATCAATGTTACAAGAAAATGGTTATCCAGAAAATTTTATAGATAAAATTGTAAAAAAACATCAGTATAAAAAAAGGAATCAACAAAATTTGAATTCAACCCCAAAAGCCAAGTTTGTAGCTCAAAACATTTTAAAAATTCCATATATTCCTGTTCTCTCTGAAAGTCTAAAAACAGCATTAGAACCGATAGGAGTACAACCCGTTTTCACTAAAAATTTTTCTAACACGAAATTGTTTACCAACTTAAAAAGTAAAGTTCCTACTGAGAAAATGTCAAACGTAGTTTATGAAATTAAATGTAAAGACTGTGAGGGAACCTATATTGGACAAACAAAGAGATATTTACAAGAAAGGATTAAGTCTCACAAATACGATAAAAAAGAACCCACTGCTCTTCACCATCATATGATAGAGTGTGCACATGAATTTGATTTTGAGCATCCCAAAGTCCTTGCCAGAGAGAATAATAGGAAGGCCAGACTAACGTTAGAAGCTATTCATATAAAAAGGTCTCAAAATGCAATTAATTTCAGAAATGACACTGTAGGTTTAAGCAAAAGGTATGATGGGTTTTTTCTTTAGGCCAAATTAAAATTTGTATATATATTTTTTTTTTTTTTTTTTTTTTTTTTTTTTTTTTTTTTATACATGATTCATGCGGCAATGTGGCAACTGTGTGTTTTTTGCTACTTTTCCGTGATTGATTTGTTTGTGATCTTCAGTGCTCCTTGGTCCAGGGTAGACTGCGTCTGCGTCTCTTTGTTTTCTTTCTGCTCTTTCTTTCTTCACTATTTTCATCATATAACCGTTTGTGGTTCCTTTATTTTGGTTGTTTTTTCTTTTTAATGTATTTAAATTTTACACTGAAGATGGCTAGTGTTTTGCAGCCGAAACGTTTGTTTCTTAAAATCTAAAATTGTAATTTTTCTTGCCTTATTGTTCTTTGAATAAAATCCAGAAAAATTATTTAAAAAAATATTCAGGCACTTACCACTTATTTTGTTTACTTATTATTATTATTTATATATATATATATATATATATTATATATATATATATATATAATATATATATATATATATATATATATATATATATATATATATATATAATAACAACTTAAGTGGGAATAAGGCCGTGAAACAATAAAATTAAAAAACGAGACGTTTCGGAGGGCTAACACCTCCTTTATCAATCGAAAATTAAAAAATAAAAAAAATATAAACAAAGAGTCATGCCATCACGATGATAACGGCCATGACTAAGGCTCAAGCCACAAACAAGTATTTAATTGAGGAAAAGACTACACAAGCAAAGAAGATAATCAATCACCAGCTCCATCTGAACGAAAAAACTGGTGATAAGCAGAGCTTAATTTGGACACGTCTGCGCGGCAATTACAAACACTGCTCTCGTGTTTCAAGATTTCTACCATTTCAAGGAGATTTCTCGCGAAATCATTCCTCTCGAAACCCAAAATTTTCGCGCCATGGAAATCAAAAGTATGACCAAGAGAATTTTGATGATGGTGAAGAGCAGTTTTTTCATTTTGGTCATACTTGTGTCCATTAAATCGTTTACTCAGTATCTGCTTAGTTTGCCCGATGTAGCTCAATTCACAATCGTTGCACTTGATTGAATAAATTACGGAGGACATTTGGCTGCTATCAGTCTTAGATTTTAAAGGGGACAGTAAGAAACCGAGGTCATTATATCGCTTATGAACCACCCTATAACCAAACAACTTAAGAATAACTGACAAATTTTCAGAAAGATACGGCACATAAGGTAACGATATTATATGAGAAGTATCAAAAGCATTGTGTGATTGTGTCAAAACATTGGTGTGAAAGTTATCAATTTTTTTGTGGACAAAACTGAAAATCTTGTCAATGAGGGAGGGGGGGGTAACAATTTTCACAATCAGGAGCTGTTTGCCCAATTTTATCACTTCAGTCCTGTATTGATGATCCGTTAGCCTGATGATACGCTGCGCGAGATTGTAAACAACGTTCCGTTTATAGATCGATGGTTGAACAGACAAATAATTTAAATAACGGCCCGAAGCTGTGGGTTTTTGATACCAACGGCATTTTAAGTAATTACCTACCCTCATGACAGTCATGTCCAAAAAATTAATGCTCTGATCCAATTCTTGCTCAACTTTGAACTGGATGGAGGAACTTTTTGAATTAAAAAACTCAAAAATAGGGATAATATCAGGATGTTTAACCACCAAAAACAAATCATCAACATAGCGCTTATACAAGTAAATTAAGTACTGTGTTGAAGAAAGCACTTCTATCTCAAAATCCTCCATCACAATATCTGCCAAGACCGCAGATACGCTACCACCCATAGCAAGCCCACATTTCTGCGGATAAAATTTGTCTTCAAATTGAAAAATAGTTGAAGAGATGCATACTTCGAGGATATGGAGGAAAAGATCTTTAGGTATGGAACAATGATGTTGAATTTCCTCCCAACGTCTTTCCACACATTCAAGGGCAAGCTCGCACGGAATATTAGTATACATCGACTCAACATCGAGAGATATGAGTCGAAAACCTTCAGGAATTACCAAGTTGTTGACATCATTAAAAAATTCGAATGAGTTTTTAACGTGATATTCCGTGTCACCGACAATTTTGGATAATATTGCAGAGAGAAATTTCGATAACGCATAAAAAGGTGAGTTAATAGTACTGACGATAGGTCTAAGTGGCAATCCTTGTTTGTGAAGCTTAATTAAACCATATATCTTACACACAGAAGCACCAGTTACTTTCAAATTTTCAGCTATATTTTTTGTGATGAAACCTTGATCCAACAATTTCTTGACAAAAAAAATTATTCTTGGCCGACTGAGCAGGGACTAAAGAATGGTGGGATTTTTTATAGGTTTTGGAATCACTGAGTAGAACGTTCATTTTATCACGATAGTCAAAACTGTTCATAATGACAGTTTTGTTGGTCTTATCAGCACGGATAACCTTGATTTGCTGATTGCGTTTGATGAAAAAATACGCCTCTGTAATGTCTTTTTTTAATGAACGGGTGAAAAAACCTCTTTAAATCTGTTGTTTGAAACGACATCTAAGTTCTCAAAACCTGATAACCGTTGCCCTAAATTGAAGTAAGTCTTGATGGTCTGACATATTTTACTCCGGAGTTTATCGCAAACAATCAAGGGCTCAAACCTGATTATGTTCTCGATGTTAATGATGATTTTTTCAACTGGAACTGGTCTAAAAACCGACACACCTGCATCTCCTTCCTTGAAGAAAGGGATGCAAAACGCTGGACCTAGACAGAGAACTCGTAATACAAAATCTGGCAACAATGTGTCTGATGTATTTTCAACCCATGTGTCCTTCTTTTCTAAAAAAGGTCGAAATTTGTCTAAGTACCTATTTAAGGATTCTTGTTTCAAAGACTGAAATTTCTTTCCAAGTTTCAGGTTGAGGCTGGTGAATAAACGATTCTTACGAGTAGTCAAGTTTTGAATAAAATCTGAAAAAACAACACTAGGAAGTTTGGCACATAAGCGACGAATTATACCTTTTATTTGTTTCCCCAAAAATTTTTAATTAGAACATGAGTATCATCTATGCACAGATTCAAAAGTTGAAATTTAAAGTTTTCAAGCATTTTGTTGGCTTTTTCCTTTTTTATAGTAAGTTCACGAGTAATGTGGTGAGATCTGAAATTAATGAAGTGAGGAATTAACCGTTGTTTTCTACAAGCCAACAAAAAGATTTTTTTTTGAATTTGCGCATACCAACTTCTTACTGAAAAATCTCAATAAAATCAGTTGAGAGTTGAGTCGATGTATACTAATATTCCGTGCGAGCTTGCCCTTGAATGTGTGGAAAGACGTTGGGAGGAAATTCAACATCATTGTTCCATACCTAAAGATCTTTTCCTCCATATCCTCGAAGTATGCATCTCTTCAACATTTTTCAATTTGAAGAAAAATTTTATCAGCAGAAATGTGGGCTTGCTATGGGTGGTAGCGTATCTGCGGTCTTGGCAGATATTGTGATGGAGGATTTTGAGATAGAAGTGCTTTCTTCAACACAGTACTTAATTTACTTGTATAAGCGCTATGTTGATGATTTGTTTTTGGTGGTTAAACATTCTGATATTATCCCTATTTTTGAGT